>JAOUZG010018166.1:503231-588103 GCA_026289955.1 Argiope argentata | reverse complement strand
ATATATAATATTAATTTTGAAAATTTTGATCTTTTTTTTATTTTTGAAATAATATAAAACTTAACTTCCTAAAAATAATATCGCAGAAAAATGCCAAAATGCAACTTCATTTTTAAGTAAAATTTCAAAAATTGCTTCAAAGCTCTCATTTTCGTGTTCTATATATATAAGAAGTTTGATGGCTTTAAGTCAAATGGTTTGAACTTAAACACCAATAGCACTTTCATTTTTATTATTACTAAGAATTAATACAGATTATTATTATTTATGTTATTATCAGATTTGCCTTTACAACAATGACCAACATTTGAAGTATCCTGAAATATTGTTTTTTTATTAAATCAGTGCATATTAATATTGAATAAAAAATAATTATTTCAGTACATATACATTTTAAGGACATTCTATACGCTTTTTATTATTTCAAAGTCCTATTCCAAACTATGCAATCATCTTTTCTAATCTTGATTGTATGATGATCTACTGTACGTCAAATTTTTGTTGCAAATTCTCATTTCGAAAACAGAAAACATCTGGTCTTTAGTATATATTTTTCTCATCAATAGATTAAAATTAATTAAAAAGAACTTAATGAAAAATAGATTCTGTAGTACAACAAAGAACTTCAAATAGCCTTTTTGCCTGATAAGCATCATTTCTCGTATCTCTAATGCAGAAATCCATCGGTTAAAAGATGAGCAAATTCATTTGATGATTGATACATATATACATACTGAAGCTATATTATGTTAATATGAACTTTCTAACTATTAATTTCAACAAAATGTGCTTTTATAAACATCATTAACTTTTTTATTTCTTTCATTCAAATATACCTAAAATCCAGTGATAAAATTAATGAGTCCAAGTACATTAATCAATGAAAAATATCAATCACTTTGAGTTAAATGATATCCTAAACATTGAGAGAAAATTTGACGCCGATCTCTTTTTCAACTAAGTGTTCATTGCAAAATTAAAAATTATATTTATGTATCTAAAATATGTTAAACCGTCTTTTTTGCCAGATGATTATATCTTTATTATTGTCTATAAATCCATTAATTTTATGATTAATGATTTGAAATGATTAGAAAATTGTTTTTAAAATTATACACTCAGAAAAAAATTAATTTCCTGAATGCATTTCTTTAAGAGAGAAAAACATTTATAAATATGTATAAAATCGTATTATTAATCTTTTTTTTAATCTTTTTATGATGTTGCACAAAGAATAACTAAATAGTCTGTGGTTTGTTTTGAATGTTTCTTTTGGTTTCTTTACTATTTACACTTTCGTTAATAACTGATATCGTTTTTTTTAAACTCTATATTTTAATAGATTTTATTTCTTTTTTAATAAACCCATATATAAAAAATTTGATAGGCTGCAAGATTATAAATGAAATAAATAATTCCAGAAGTTTTCTTTTTTTTCTTTTTTGAACTTAAATTGGATTTCGTGATTGAAAATTTGCATAATGAGCATAAGTGAAAAAAAAGGGGGCTCAATATAATTTTCCTCGCATAATAATGACTCCAGCATCTACTAAATGAATTTCTGAGTGCCGAGATTCCTATCTGGAGTTAAATGCGAACCGCATTTCATCCAAAACTTTTCATTTGGATTTTCTGAATGCTGGTCTATATAAATTATTTTTATAATTTGTTTAGAAATTTTGTTTTAATGCCCTGATTTTAAAAATTTGTGTTTTTCATAGTCGTTTTTAGACGATCATGTCAGTGAATAAGGGATATTGAAAAAAAATTAAACGAGATTCGAATATTAAATCCGAAAGATGATAGCTTTATATAGTATAGTTATAATTCGTATCTCTAGATATTGTCTTTAAAAACGTCTAGATTTCGAAAATAGCAGTGTGCACTAAAAAAGGCACTTAATGATGTCACCTCAATGCATTATTGCATAGCACTAAAGACTTAAGAAAAAGAAAATACTATGAATTATTAATATTAAACATTTTTTTAAATGAAATTAGAATATGTAAAGATAAAATGAGTTATCTTTAAAAAGCTAATTTCATAAAGTTCAAGCAGACAAAATTCAAAAAATCACTTTTTTTAATAAAAGTTATTCTGAAACGTTAAGGCTCTTCAAAATCTTGAATTCGAATTTTTTGTTCGATTGCGATACTTTTTTTTATACTTCACATACGATAAAGAAGAAATATTTATATTTAATCTATCAAACCTCAATCTTTAATTAATTTAGAGATTTGGATCAAATCCTCTTCGTAAATTTAATATTTTCTCATTTGTTTCACGATTCAGACCCCTTTAGAAATTCTTACATAGAAATTGAGTTTGTCATTTTAGTAAAAATAATAAGAAAATAAATATTTGTTTCAATTAAAAAAAATTAGAATGGATATGAAATATTTACAATTTGTTAATCAGGAAATACGTTGATGCCTTTATGTATTGCGGTATACCAATAGCACTTTGTATCTTCCAATTCCATTTCCATACATAGAGCCGGGATCAATTGTGGGAAATTTGTTCAAACGATAGCAAGTAATTGAGAGGCTTGGGGTTTTATCAACACCTACCTTTGGTAATTTCATTAAGAACCCAACATCGGAATTCAAGTGGCTGTGACACTGGCCAGTATATTTGTCATGAGATTCGTTCTAATATCATTCGGATCCATATCACGCTTCTCTGAGCTCTTTCGGTGGGACATTTTACATAATTCAGGATCGTTATGTAAAAGATAGAGTTCTTCTATTACTGTAGTATAACATACGGGGTTGATGGAGCAATTTGCAACTATTAAGTGAAGGGAAATTTAAAAAAAACATTAAAAATACATTTCGATATTAATTTTCAATTATTATTTATAATTCTTTTATCTTAATTAATGTAAGTCATTAACCAATTTAAACCAGTTTTAAACGATCATGAGACTATCTGTCCCTATCCCTCTCTCCATATATATATACATATAAATTTTTTCACTTTCGTTTTCAATTTTTCTAACTGGTAAACAAATTTTTGGAGCTCGACCGATTTTGAGATGAAATAGCCGCTGAGATGTCATAGTTCATCGTCAGCCTTTTAAAATCGCATCTGCAGACAAAGAAGCATACATAACAATAATACAATACTGGTAAAAGCAGGTAAACATAGCTTTTGCCCGTAAATTTCGAAGGCATCAAAACCTCCTAATCAACACAACATCATGTTCTCACATCATAAAAAAATATTTTTTTTATTCCGGATGTTGGACCATTTAAAGGTCATCAGAACTGTTCGAATTTATAACACTGTGGATTGGTTTGTATTACCATTAGAACTACCAGACCAATCAAAATATATGTTCGATCTCTCTGAATCTATGTCTATGTCGATCTCTGGTAGTACTTGAAGGTAATTGTGTTTGCATTTACACTGCTTCCCTTAGGTTTTTAATATTCAAACTTTGGCAAGAATAAATAATTACTATGCCGAGAGTGCATATAAAATTTCATTCGTTTAAATTTTTGCGGTTTAGAATATTCGTTCATTCTTATCGTAAATAAATAGGCAGTTAAACTCGGAAAATTTGATCAAAATTTGATACACATTTGCATTTCTAATGATAAAACGCTAAAGTATACATTACCCAGAGATTGAATTTTTTGACGATTACGAAGCTTTTTGTACCTTTTTATGCGAAAAAATACCATGCAGGAGTAATTTATCGAAACTTTTCTAACCTACTCTCTGGTAAAGGTGAATTTATCTTTTAGAAGATGTTTGTCCCAACCGATTAAAGCCAAAAATTTGACGCCAAATTACGTACCAAAATTGATGTATTTGCTTCGGTATCTTTTTTGTGTTATAGCGTTTATAGGTTTTTGAATATGCAGATAGGCATTCGATGGCTCAAAATTTCATAGATATACACAACATAGATTATATATTTGTCTTTCGAATTTTATCCATGTAGCTTTTTTGTCTAGTCGTTATCTGTTAAGTTGCATCCAGACAACAAAACATAATCTAATTAAATTTTTCTCCAAATATAACAAAATAATCTATGAATTTACTGTAAAAACGATATGCAAAACTCCATCCTTCTAACTGAAAGTGGTTTAGTATCATTGTCGCTGACAAATAGAAAAACAGACAAAATGCCCAAAACTATTTTACAAATTCAGGGAGGTCTTAAAACCTGGAAATTCTTCAAAATCTAGGGTTCGAATTTTTTGATTCTAATATTTTCTTTACAATTGTGTAGAAGAAAATAAAAAGTGAATAAAATTCTTTTGTAATAAGTCGGATATCTTTTTTTTAATCAAGCAAGTTACATTAAGGAAAAATTACAATCAATAGGTTCTATCATTGACAAAATTTCTCGAACCTATTTTTTAAAGCTGATAAAGTAAATATAGAAGAATTATATCGGAAAATGCCATAACACATGTGTTCTTTTCTTGGATTAAGTGCATGATCATTTCGGTTGCTTCTGCGTGAAAACAACTTCTCTGTTACATAGTGACTATTCCTCCCTTATATCACCTGCATACCATCCATTCATTCGAATGTCAAGAATCTATCAGCGTTCTAAAAATAACGTTTCTGCAATGAAAGGTTCGTAAATAGCAGTGAAATACGCATCATCGCGGGTTGACAAATTTGTCTGGGTGTAACCCTTTTATCACCAGCCATGCATGACTATTTTTCGTCTGTACATAACTTACCCGGTTCATTCCCTCAGAGGAAAAATAACATGAAATATTGACTCCTCGGCATCTAATATGTTGTCGGAATGTGACAACTTGTTGAAAACTCCCTCTTTAGAGCTTCTCTGTTTACGTTCCACATCACATGTTCCACAACACTTTATTTTCAGACACTTCCTTCTGGTAAAAGAAATGCGGCTGAACAACAGCTTTAAAGAATCGAAAGTTTTGAAACAAAATTTCTAATTTTGTAACGAGATTATTCGGTGAATACTTGACTATTTTATAGCATGTGGGGACATCGTCTGTCACCGCTTGCTGAACGGTTTTTATGAAATTCTAAGAAAATCGCCTTCAAATGAATTTCGGCTGAATTTAAGTTAATAATTCCTCAAAACTATGTGTGGATTATTGAAGTACAGCTCCGTCAAAATTTGAGGCTTCGCAAATGTCCAAATTGGGATTGTTATTAAAAGTTGTTTTGAATTTGAAATTTTTTTGGGTTGTCATTGTGTTATACCTTCTAAGAAAATTACTTTCTTTAAAGATTCAGAATTAAGAAGATTTTAAAGGATTTTATCATGCTTTAAAGTATTGAAATAAGAAACAATTCCAAAATTTGAATAAATTTGTAAAAAGCTGTGAAGCATAAATACACATAAAAGCAATAATTGTTGAATGTTAGACAACATATTTCCGTATGTTTTCAGCCTTCCAACTTTCTCATGAATTCTGCTCATATTAATGTTGAGGCAGTAATTTTCATTTACAGACATGCTCACTTGCACTCACTGAGTCTGTCTCTTGCAAATTATTTTCCAGTCAGTTACTGAGTAATAAAATCTTCCTAATATTTTTCCTACAATTGACTCACACAATCATAGGCTTAATCAGAAATTATTTGTCATTGCACATATATAGTTTGAAATGGTGACGTTCCTATTTTAAAATATTATAACTATTTTTTATTTGTGATACGAAATGGTAAATATCTGTACTCAGAATGAAATCTACAAATATTTGGCTTATTAATCAGATACATCTGCTATTCAAATCAATTTCAAATCTAAATTTGAAGAAGGACATTATGAAAATGAATTACTCGTAAATATTCAAAATTCTAAATGAATTACTCGTAATATAATGAAAATGAATTACTCGTAAATATACTAATTGCTCTACCATTAATATGCTTTTTGTTATGGAAAACATTGTAATTTCTTTTTTTAAAGAACCACATTGTAGATAAAATTGAAAGTCGTAATAAAAAAATGGTAAAAAGCTAAAAGAACAAAGAAAATCAAATGCTGAGAAGAATGAAAAGGAAAAAAAAGTGAATGAAAAATGGCTGTTCTAGATCTACTGTTATTGCTCACGCAAATGTACTTAATATAATTAAATCAAATATTTTGTTCTTTCTTAAGAACAAAAGTACGACTTGCTAAAATAGGAAATGCTGATATAAATATTTTAAAGAGAGCAAGGATTATTTGAAAACAAAGAAATCAATACGAAAAAAATGGGAGGACGTGAAGAAGAAAATAAAATATGATTTGAGCAAATAACAAATCCTTCAGATGGCTACAAAGAAAAAGTAACAGGTCCCAAAGTGAGAAATATTCCTCAAATAAAAAATAAATTCCACCATGTAATCATTCATCTTTTAACCCAAAATAAATTTTAAAAAAATATCTATTTAATAAATTTAAGTGATAAAAAAGCATGTTTTACTTTAACAACAAAACTTTAAATGGAAGGATGTGATCCATTAAGTACAAAATGAAGAAATTCTCTTTTCTACATTTTAAAATGAAAAACATATAGAAAGAAGTATTCAAGATTTAAAAATAAATTTTCAACCAATTTTTTTTCCTTTCATTATTTTCTGGTGAGAAAAATTTCTAGATAATGTAATAAATAGTGGTATTGTAAATAGAAGACTGACTATTACATCATGGAAAATAATTGACACCTTTCTATAACAAAAATTTCAATCCAAAATTTAAAGTTTAAGATAGATCAATAATAGCTCTTAATGTTTATAAAATATATAATCCTGGCTAAGTATTGATTAAATAAAGCATATTAACTTTCTTCTCACGGTTAGAAGTATGTGTCCTTGTTGAGAAAAAGATGATCAAATGCTTTAGATAATTCGTTTTTATCTTGCTCTCGAAATCATGCTTGATGCAATTATGTCAAATCAAGTAAGTATCAGTGTGTACTTATGTAAGTATCAGTTTATCAGTCACTAGGTCTTGATAAACTGATTTAAGAATTCGCAGAAGTAAATCGATCAAAGTGAGCTTACTACTTCTACGTCTGATGTCACAATTAATAATAAGTAGTCAAAAGTTTCCCAAATATTATTGGATTTTTCAAAATTCAGTTCCCATTTTAAGAGCTTTTTGAAGCTCATCATCGCGTTTCTTAAAGGAATTCATAGAAGATGAATATGCGTTAGAAATTTAGATGGAAGTGAAACTCACTTCATTCATTTAAAATATAACTAGAATTCAAGAAGCTATCTGATAAGAAAATTTAACATTCACAATATTTTCCTGTTTATTGAAAAACTGTATTCAACAAATCATTTAGTTTCAAGAAGCATCTTCTAATTTTGCACTTATAAATGATTTATTGCATTCAATAAACCAGCTACTTTCAAGAAGCATCTGCTTATTTTGAACTAATATGCTTGTTTTCTCAGCTTTTATAGAAATCTAAATGATTCGATAATGAAATTTCTTTGTGTTCACTAATTAAACTTCTTGAGCTTTCTATCAAATGGATGTGTCTGTCAAAGGATTGTGATTATCTTGGACTTTTTCAAAGACTATGTTCTGAAAAAAGGGAAAATGGCGGATGTTTTAAAATGAAAGGAAATGATAAATTTTTGAAAAGAGCACGAGCTTGAAAAGGGTCAGTGAATTTTTATATTAACTTATAAGTTTTTTTAAAATCTAAGATGTGTCATCCAAATTTCTACAGAAATATGGAATAAAATGGAATGAAGACAAATCCTGCTTGAAAAACGAAACAATAGCTCGGTAAGACCGATGTTTAGTAACGCAGAGAAACGTGTTGTTACATTGATTAAAGAATGCAAAAAGCTTTACATACGAAAAGCAAAAGCAATATTTGTTTGAGTAAAGCAATTTAGAACTGATATCAAGACAAAAAATGGACTTAAAAATCAATATAAACAAATTACCACATTTTAGATTAATAAATTTTCTGTTAGACTAAAATTTGAAGCTCATTGAAGTTGAAATATTAAAAAAATAGATCGCTTAATAAGTAAAGGTAAATTGGAGGTATCTTGTGCTTTAACTTTCCCTGAAATACTATTAAAAAAACCTGAAATAAATCCCCGAGTTTCTATCTTGAAAACTTACCGTAAAAATTACAGAGAATCTAGAGACTTTAGTTGAATTTGTTTGTTAATTTGGAAGGCGGTTTCTCATTTGACGATGCAGCAGTTTTGTTACTAATCATAAGTGAACAAAACTTGCAAGATTACGTGGTTCCCCTAAAGGAAAAAAATCGCATATCACTGATAAATAAAAGTGTATATATTTATATTTAAAATCAAACATAAACAAATACGACATGAAAATTTTAAATTACCAACACTATTATCTAATTAATGTGTTGATAATTTTAAGTTGAATTTTTCATGATATAGGTAATATTTTGATAATTTAAATTTGAATTTTTTATGATATAAATAATGTTATAGTAATTTAAACGTTAATTTTTTTTTTGATATAAATATTGTTTTGGTAATTTAAATGTTAATTTTTTATGATATAAATATTGTTTTGGTAATTTAAATTTGAATTTTTTATGATAAAAGGGAAACAATTTTTATTTCATTAGCTGGTATTTTATTTATCGATAAGAAATTAACATATTTAATGTTGCATTTGCAGTTATAGTAAATACAAATGACATTTTAATGTT
Organism: Argiope argentata; assembly: GCA_026289955.1. Taxonomy (NCBI): domain Eukaryota; kingdom Metazoa; phylum Arthropoda; class Arachnida; order Araneae; family Araneidae; genus Argiope; species Argiope argentata. The sequence goes on along the minus strand of JAOUZG010018166.1, from coordinate 579,449 downwards.
TACTAATCGTCTTTAAAGGCCATCTAGTTTGAGGGGAATATTGATGGGATTTATTTCAGAAAATTCTCTTACGCGTTATTTGATATTCAAGTTTCATCAAAAAGTTAAAGCTTCAAATTTTGATAGATATTTAAGCCATTTTATTTTTAGTTTATAGTGTGTGTGTGTGTGTGTGTGTGTGAATATCTTACTAATTTAGAAAAATCACATGAAAATACATTTGCCTGAGAAGCATAACTATATGCATCATCTAACTCTATTCCTTTTCTTCAACGGCGCTGTAATCTTCTCTTTGTAAACTTTAAAATATGCAGTAGATCCGAACTTTAAAGCAAGTGGCTTATTTGAGCAGTGTTACAAGAACTCAACAGCTTAAGAGATTAGGCTCAGTAGCATATTAGCTGAATTTAAACAAGCTGATAAGAGAAGTAAATATCAGAATAATCTTTCATCATACGAGATTATCACTTAATATCTTGAAATGGTTTAGTTAATATGTTCTAGAAATAATTTGCATGAAATAAAATAAAATTCCATTGCGACATTATGAAAAAGAAAAAAAAAGATAAAATAGATACAAGTTCCGTTTCCCTAGCTTTCAGCAGTTTATCTGCGATAAGATAATTGAAGCAACTGTGAACATATTTAAATTTAATTGCAATAACAAAAAGTTGTAGCAAGTATTACTTAAAAAAATATTTTTAAAAACAATTTCAAAATTATTGAAATGTTTTTATAACAAATTGGAACCGTCGTAAGAGATATATAAATAGATACATACTTAAATATTGTTTATGTTTAAAACGTTCTAAATATCATTTTCGTAGCATACTATCTCCTGAGATTACTACCAAAAATATAATTTTGTTTCAAATTAAATAACCATAATTTTAAAAAATGTAATGTTTTTCTTCCATAATAGACATTCTTATTCACTAAAGAATATTTATCGCTAAATTATTAGTTATAGATCCAACGATCTACCATACCACGAGCCAAGTAGATATTCATTCGCTTTTATAAGCAATAATTTTAAGCCGTAGTATCCTAAAGACAAATATATAAATAGATACAGATTTGTTTCGAAGACATTTTTTTCGCCCTATTGTTATGGTGCTCTTTTACGATTCACCTGTTATTAAAATTTAATCTATATGGTTCTGTCGTATTAAACCATTTAAGATGTACCTTTTAAACATTCTGGACTGTCGAAAATAAAAAGAAATGAAATCAATCCAGTAAAAAAAAAGCACCTGTTTTATAAATTAGTCTATGTAGACATTTGAAGGTCTTATCCTGAAAACTGTTGACGTTATGGGGCATCTCGGTCTTCAAGTAGAGTAATCAGTTGAACTCTCTCGTTTACTTCAATTAACATGCTTTTGAACTCATTCTTTTTAAATATATTATATAAAAAATTTCAAAAATAAACATAAGACTTTTTTTAATCAATATGTTTAAAATCTGATGGTTCAATATCACATTTAAAACCTCAAGGTTCTTTTCAGTGGAAACATGGCCCCAAATTATACTAAATGCAAATTTAACTATCATTTAAAAGTAAAAACATTCAATTTGAAATAAGTGTTGATCATCAATTGCAGTAAAAAAGAATTTTTGAAATGATAATCAGCACTTATTTTAAAGTATAATAGAAAATTTCTCATTTATTATTAAAACTTACTTCAAGTAACTCGTTTACTCTTGAGCTAAAATTGTTGAATATATTAAAGAAAAAAATCTGAAATAACCTTTTGGTTTCAATAATTAGAACAGTTACTATCTTTAGGCTTTACTTTTTGTATATATCCCCGGTAATTAAGTTAAATTCAAACTTAATTGTAGATAAAGAATAATATACACATATTTGAATTTCAAGAATGCAAGAAAGTTTTTAAACCATTTTCAAGTTATTTCTTCAATAATTTTTTTCTCGCCTTCTTTTATTTTAAAATTAATCTATTAAAACATTTTTTGTTTGCATATACATCTTTGCTATCCTATGTGATTTGTTTCTTCATAATCTGGGTTTTTTTTATTTCATTTGAATCTATCTTAAAGCATAACAAATATTTTTCCACTAATGAAAAACCAATTTGAAATGGAGCGTCGGTCATGCCCACTTGAGACTCATGATCTGTTTTCTAAGACAGTATCTGATCGCAAGAAAAACTAATTAAAACTGTGATAAAACGTTTTGGATAATTCCAGTGCTTAATCTGAGTTTTTATCAACCTTATTCCAGTATTGTTTTTAAATAAATAACAAGTAATTATTGTTTTTAACTTTATCTATACTATATGTGTAATTCATTAAATTAAAAACTGAGAATTGTTTGCATTTTCATATCTGCAAGAGTCTAGCCCTTCTTCCGCTTGAACTAATAACCGATGGAATTTCGATAACTGAAAGTCTAGTTTTACACTGTTCGAAAATTCATATCCTTTGAAAGAATCTTTGCAAATGAGGTTAAGATAATATTTGAGTTTTCGACATTTCGATCTAGATAAGAGAAGAAAAATTGTCACTACAATCGACTTCTAATAGCAAAAGCTCATTTTCTCAGGTTTAATCACTTCACAGCTTTCTTGATTATCTCAACAAATAATTACCGTAAAATCTATCTAAGTTTTAGGTATTAGTATTTTGGTATTCGTAATATAATTCTATTTCGTGAATATTTCTTATTATTTTCTTAATGCGATAAAATATTATAGTGTTCCATTTTCGTTCAACAATTTATGAACAAACATCTATTGAGTATATACGTCAGATTGAATTTTGCATCAACTTAAAATACCAAAATAAATTCGTCCATGCCATTGATTTAAAAAAAATAAAGGCAATAAACTACTCTTTTTTAGTGTTACTAATAAGAAAAATACTTTTTAAACCATATATTTGTCTTTAATCCATAGCTTACTCTTGTCTCATAAAAAATCTCATCTTTTTGTATCTTTCAGACAAATGACGAGCTAAATATAGTTCTTTTAAAATTAATAAAATATTTTATCCATTTTGACTGTAGCATTTAACTGAAAAAATTTCTTTCGCAAGGACCAATAAATTTAAATAGATGTAATTAAATAGATAGAAACAGAAATTTAAATAGACGTAAGTTAGCGTTGCATTCCTTATACACATAAAGATTATTTATAAATAAAACTGATAGCTCTCATATTTGAGTCAAATCATTTTAAAATATATAAAATATATCGACATCCCTGATTTCATAAACAATCTATTTGAGATAAATGACTGATGTTCTACATTGAAATTATATAATACCTATTGGAAAACCAGGTTGGATTCAAGCATACAATTTTGATTTAAAAAAATCTGTTATAACCCACCTCAACAAATAAGAATAAAAACATATTGTCAATATATAACGGCGAATGTAAAAAGGGAATCGTGTTTAAAATAGTAGAAAGCAAGCATATACATACCTTTGTGGTTTTAGTAAGAGAAATAAAATTAACTATGATATAAATTAAACAACGAAATTAAAGATTTGCTAAAATTATTATTATTTATATATTTTTTCATAATCAACAGAACTTCGATCGAGCAGAAGGGAAACTATCGAGCTGCTCCTATTTCCAATTACTGGTTTACTGACATAGATCACTAAGCTTTGTTAAATTCTAATATTGTGAAAGTAATTTTGTGTTTTTTACAAAAATATCAATATTCATTTTACTTTCTTTTCATAAATACGCTGTATTATCAAGGCCACGTACACAAGGGTAAACAAAACGTAATGATAGATATAACGAACAATTAGACCTAATTGTAATTGGACCTAAAAATTTTATATTAAAATTCATCCACCTGACACGATACATTTTTGTACTATCCCATTTATTTTATATGACATGTCAAAAAAAAATAAATTACGTTTAAAAATAATTTTTAAATTCTGAAATTTGACTTTTAATATTTAAAAAATAAAAAATACAATGATTTTTAATATTTTAAAAAGGTTTAATTAGTAATAAAATATGTTTTTTATTATAAAATCTTATGCCGAATTTTATTTACCTGAATTCTTTGATCTTTTGAGTTATAATTTTAATATTACGCGAATGGACAATAAAACTAATGTTTCCCTTGAACATCTTTTATACAAAGCTTTATAAAAATCTTTAATTTTGATATAATGATTTTACACCAAATTTCATTTGTGAACTTCGTTCCGTTTTTAAATTACCTGATAAAAATAAGATCGAAAGCGAAATAAGCAATCATGAAATAGATTTTTCAGATTGAAAGACATCTGAAATGTTTTTAAAAAAGCATAGAAGTAGATCTTTTAATCAATATAATACATTATAAGCTCTCTATTATCTTTCTATGTGTTGTCAAGTCAATTATTTCTTTCATTGTATGATATTCTTTATGATGTTACGTTATTTTTCTATAGCAGGGATTTTATTTTATTTTCTTGCACATATGAAGAATAAAAAAAACATTGTGCGTAAGAAAATTTTATTGTCCAAACACGTGAGTATTCAAAAAAAGAATTTATCTCTCAATTCTACATTTAAATATAATCTCATTTAGAAATCTTAAAGAATTTGAAACTTTATTTTATTTCTCCAACTTCTATTAACGCACCCAGTGGACAGATAAAAACCATGTAATGAGGATTATAGAAAAATCTGATGTATGAATAAAACGGACTGAAAATGAATTCCCGTTAATCTACAGAAGTGTTGTATGTAAATCCAGACAGTTAAATGAAGACTTTTTTCATGTAAATTTCTCAAAGAAAAAAAGGCGAAATGTATCTTCCGCTGCCGTGGGAACATTAAACAAAAGAAAACTTGTAAAAAACACTCCAAATGCATTAAAAAAGAGAATGAGCCGGCTAGTTTTAAAGAATTTCCGCTTTTACTTAAGTTTGGATTTATTTTTTCCTAAAATGTTTTTTATACTTATTTGTATTTTTTTTCTATTTTATATATATTCATCGCAATTTAGATTAGTAGTATTCACTAAAGAAAACACAACGAAAGTACTTTTCATTAGTTCACGTTATAAACGGTCTCTAACTTTTTATTTCCTTTGAGTTAAATTAATGTCCACTAAACATTATAAATTTTAATCGATTTTAGAGTTAGTTTGATTAAAATTTTTTTGACAATTTATCCTTATTTCATACGTTTTAAAAATGTTTCCCCATTTACGTGAATATATTTTCGACCAAAAAAAGCTGTATTTCAAATTCACGTCCAATTTGGTGAATAGGAACTGTTGATATTTTTATTACAGAGGTCTAAATTTCTAATACTCAAGTTCTTATTTGCATCATAATCTTAACAAAATTGATATGAAACAATAACATATGCACAGAGTAAAGCTGATCTCTAATCCCAAGTAAAACCATTCAGAGTAATCTCCCGGGAACTTTCTCATATTCTCTCTAGATATTATTATGTTTTTTAATCCCCCTCCTATAAAATGAGAGACCTTAGATAGGGGCACAAATGCCTTGTAAGGGAAAAAATTAGAGAAAAATAGTAATTAAATATAGGTATTTTATTTGAATCTAAAACTTTTAATGCAACTTTTGTGCAAATATGTAGCTTGAATGCATTTTCACCGACCAAATAAAGATAAATTTGGCGCAAAACTACAATAGTGGTCATTGATTTACATACCGATTTTGATATAAACTGCGTTTTTGTGTTATCACGTTTCTGAAAGTACAAACTTACAAAACCTTCAAACTCTTGATGGTTTTCACTTAAAATCTGATAGTTAACCCTATACTCCAAATGTTAAATTTTGTATACCAAATTTTATCCATTTAGTTCTTTTCTTTAATGTTTCATATATTTTGATCATTAATATACGAAATGCCAGAGGAACATACTTTCTCTGAACGGAATTCATCTGAAATTTAATAGAAAATTACTATTTCAGAGTAAAAACCATATATCAACTTTTATCTATCTAGCTGAAAGCGTTTTTGAGCTATCTTTGTCACAAATGGACAAAGATTTTCTAAAAATGGTGATTCCAAAAGTGAATTTTCTAAATATGGAGATTCATCAAAGTTTCTAACTTGAATTTTTTAACGATTGCATTACTTCCTATATTCTACGTATACAAAAAGGGAAAATTTGATGCTTATTATACCAATAAGATCACATTTCTCCAATGTTTCAAAGAGCATTCATTTTATTTAACAGTAGTAAAACTGCAAGTAGGGGCCAAAATATTTCAAGGTAGAAGATGTGGTGTCTAAAAGCCCCGATCCTAGTGCTTCAAAGTTACTCAGACTATTTTAAGCTGAAATTTACATCATAATAACCTTCTAACATAAATTTATCAGCATATTTACAACCCATGCAAGCCATGTAAAATGACTGCAACTATTCTTCTTTAATCAGCGCCTCCCCCCCCCCGTTGACTGCATGTTTAAATATGAAAATTGAAATGGCAGTATGAAAGTGAATGAACATTAAAAAGAAATTTTTAGTTGGGAATTTTGAATTTGACTCGAGTACATGTTAAGTAGTTTCCTACATTAAGGAAATTGTAGCATAAAATCTGATATTATATGCATTTAAGAGATGTGTAAAAGTATTGCATTTAAAACTTATTTTAAATCTAATTTTAAAAGCTTTTTTTTTTGGCTTGTAAGGCAATGATTCCTTTTTCTGTCAACTTTATTCCCGAGATATTCAATAGGAAAATTTCTTATCAAAATCTGAATGTATTGGTTATTGTATAATGATTATTTCCAGGAGAGGATGGAGAATTCGGTATTAGGAATAGAATTCGGGTTTGAGGTGATTATAAATGAATATTCCAATTCGGTAGGTATGTTATAAAGTTAAGATTCTATAAGGAAACGAAATAAAGGACAGCTCTGTTACTCTGGAAATCAAAAGTAACAATATTTTTTTTAATTCAACTGAGTTATAAGTACTCAGTGTGATTTATTTTAGAAAATCGAAGGATATCCAAGCAATACAATATCTCATCCGACGTTGTGTGTATGTGTATTTGCGAAACGGAAACGATTTTTTTTGTCTGTGGCTACATCAAAACAGCAATGTCTTTTATGCATGCTATTTTTCCTTTCCTGTGCATAATTAATATCATTAAAGGGATTCTTACCATAGCACTTATATTAATCTCATTAAAATCCGATTTTTTATACTTTGAACCTCATAATTCCGAGATTATTTTTCTTTTAAAATCAGTCCCTTAAATGTTTTACTCACTTGGAAGGAGAAAAAAAAATTAATAAATCCGTAAATTGATGATAAAATTCTGAAAAAAATTAATAAGTTGACGTCTATAAATTGGATCCAAATTTAAAATATTATGTGAGTACAAGATTGCGAGTAAAATATTCCAGAACTATATCTTCACTAATTAAAGATATATTTTACTAACAGAAATTCTCTTTAGTTAAAAGGTATCAGTATCCTAAAAGTAAGAAAGTGTTAAAATCAGATTACGAAAGTGTTGAATTCAGGGAGGATTTAACACTTGTGAAATATGAACAGCAAAACCAGTTTCTTACTCATGCATATCTTAACCTGATGCTATAAAATTTGATTCATTGTTTACACAGATCTTTAAACGCATATTCCATAACATAATCAGATGTGTTTGGGAGTGCTATCATTAATCTTTCAGCATAACAAAAAGTCAGAACAGCAAAAATGAAAGATCATAGAGCGAGTAAAAAAATGTAGATGGCGCTGCTGATCAGGTACTATCTCGGATAAGGATCCAAAGACAGGGCGAGTTGCAGCAAGCTACTACAGCGAATGACGATTTATCATGGAGTTTTTATAATGAAACCAGGGCCAGCATGAAAGAGTGAAAAATTATGTATCTTCTTTTCTTTTCTGACTTTCCGTCTTGGCAAAATTTCCAGTTTTCGATGCTTCGCTTTTTATGAGAATGTTGCGAAATAAAATGAATCGTTACAATTATATAAGATGCTTTTAAACTTAGTATAACTTTCTTTTTAATTTCGATTTTCCACTATTCCAGCTCAAATCATGTTGCTGATGTTTTTCGCCTATTTGTGTGTAGGTTTGTATTTACACCATATGGATTTTTCCCCTCATTAAATGCTGTTGAATTTATGTTGAATTCACTAAATGAAGGGAATAGGTTATTAGCGAAAACTTTTGAAATGCCATAGTAATGTTTTACACTTTCTTTTTCTCACATAGGAAGTATACAAGATATTATGATAATTTAAAAAAAAATTATCACGAAGTAATAATGTTTTTTGATTATCCAAAATATTGAGGCACTTATGAAATTCCGTCTATCGGCTTAATTAACACAAAAATACAGAAAATGAAAACGAAAATTCAAGAAAATTAGATGCTTGAAATTTGATTTGTGAATGTAAAATTAAAATTATAGTCAAATTTTAGATGAAATCCACGAATAAGGAGTTGATTCCCAATTCACGTGCATGTGAACAAAGTAATTTAAAATAAATACGAAGAGATAAAAGATTATAAGTAGATGCATGACTTCATCACCAGAATTGTTGATGTGTTTTAGACTAACTTTTAAAGGCTTGATCTCGTACTGTAATTTTACTCGTTCGAATGAAACCGAGGTTTCTGAAAAACGAACCAATGTAAACAAATGAAAATGTATGAAATTATGATGTAAACAAACAGTAAAAAAACAAAAGGCGTACTCGTTTTTTCTTTATTATATCAATGACTATTAAATTTTTTGACTGCTGTGAAAAAATATTTTCAATTTTTATTACCTTGCACTTACAGATAAAGCAGATTTTGTTACAATATTTATTTTTGATTTTCGTTAATCTTCACCCATATCGCGGTTTCATCACCCAAAAGAAAAATCTTATCTGATTTTGAACGAAACTCTAGAAATTTTGATTCAAAACTCTAGCAATTCTTGAAATTTCATTTTCTAGCATCATCATTGCTACGGTTATAGTAAAGTTTACATCATATATTGATTTTTATTACTATAATTGTATATATTATTTCTTCTTTTCTTTGAAAAGTATCAATCTCTCGCTGGAAAAACGCGATATAGTGTCCTATTTTTTCGTTTACAAAGTATAGACTAAATATTATCATCATAAAAATTTGTTTTGGAGATTGGAGTGGAAATCTCTTTATTTCAAATATTAGCTCATCAAAAATATCATATCAATAATATGATGATGAAAACTGTATGAAAATTGAGATTACGTAATTTTCCAGCATATATTTATTAATTAAAACAGCCTAAAATATTATTTTTCATATTATTTAGAGAATACTCTTAATAAAGTATTGATTCTAGCCTCTAAAGCTTAGAAATTAGTTATTGAAAGATGTATTAAAAGGGATAGTGATGTAGCCATTTGCGGCGTATATTTAAGCTCACCAGAATAAATAAGTCTACTTCCTTATCTGGCCAGCAAACAAAACAAAAATGAATAGCATTTAAGAAAGGTAATTAGGCGGTTCCTTGAAACATGTAGAAACTTTCTATTTCCGCATTAATACTTGGTAATCCTTTAATTATAGATTCTTATTATAAGTAGAAAGGCTTTTATAGACAATTCATGGAAGTCTGGCAAACATTTCAATATAATTTGTAATACTTATAAATGCATTTAGTTATTTAACAATTTCCCAATAAAATCTAAATCGTAATAAGCTATAAAAATGGGGGAAATACTAATTTTATAGGTTGTTTTTGTAAGAGTCTTCTAAAATAAATAGGATAAAAAAATAATTAAAACAAATTATTGGAAAAAAAGATTCATAAAAAAGAAGAAAAAAAATATCGATGAAAATGGAAAGTGCAGTGGAAAGGATGCTGTTAGAATTTAATTTAAATAAAAATAATTTTCTTGGTTTTTTTATGCTGCCTAATTGGACGTAATAATAAATTACGTTAAAAGAAAAAAATAAAAGTGAATCCGAGCATTTATCAGTAGATCAAAGAAAAAAATGTTGAAATCGCCGACAAAACAATAAATTAAAAATCAATGGAAGATGATATTTTTACTGATCTTGTTTTAAACTGGAGAGAAACATTGGAATAACGAATTCAAAAATAAACATACGAATTAAAATATTTTAGCCATTAATTTCACTTTCCATCCTTGAGCTTTTTTGGAGAAAAATAGCAGATTTTTTTTAAATATTTTAGCAAATTATATCAGAAGTACGAATCAGATTTTTTTGTGTATTTAAGCGTTCTTTTTGATAGTTCACACATTTTTCTCCCTCATGAAAAACGATAGTATGAGCAAAGAAAAATCGAAAATGGCGTTTTCATAGAACATAAGAAAGTTGTTCTATGAAAATCCATGTTTTATCCAATTTTAACTCATGTTTTTCATTGTCTTTGGCATTCTCTAACATCGCATTAATTCCTAACAATATCAGAAATTTCTTTTTCTATTATTGCTATAAAATTTGAATTATACCGAATTTTGAAACTAATTAATAAATCAGTGTGTGCGTGTGCGCGTGCGTGAGAGAGAGAGAGAGAGGTTTTAGGTTATTTCGTGTATAGTTGCGCTTTGCTTTTATGAGGATAATGTTGCAAATTCTATTTCCATTTCGTAGATTTACAAATTTTGTTCTAAAAGTCACATTCAAAATTTTATTTATTTATTTATTATTCTCATATACTTACTGATATACTTCTTATCTTGAGAGATTGGACCCAGATATAGATACACGCAGCAATTCTGTTATAAACACTACCATCCGTCCAAATCATTGCTATAGTAAGTCAAAATGTTTATGAGCGCATGATCAGGCAAGTAGACAATCTTCCTATTGACGAACTTTATCTAGATTTGGTAGATATATTCCATTTTATTACATGCATATCTTTTATGAATAATTGTCTTTTCGTACAAGCTCTTCCTTCTAGTAATCTTGCTCATAAACATAAAGATATAATTCCAAACATGTTTTTCTTAAATCTGACAAGATTTAAACACAAAGATTAATCGGTAAAGGCGTGATGATTTTTTTTATTCAAATGCGGTTCGCCAAATACAAGAAAACTTTTTATTACGAGAGAACAGGGTTTTGTTTAAGTTTGAGGTTTTTAAAGCCTTAAAATTGGTAGGCAATGAATTATCAATTTATCGCTTTAGAGGCATCAATTTTTCGTTCCTAGGGTTATTAGAAAAAGTGCAGAGGGGTGTCACATCTAAAGATTTATCACCAAAAAATCATTTAACAATAAAAATTTAATTTGTAATTCAAAAGTTTAAACTAACGACCAAAGTTGTTACATTTTTTGTTGTTATCGCTAAAATGTTTTTGTCATATGAGAACGTGATGTTGTATTGGTTTGAGATTTTTGAAGCCACAGAATGAAAGAGTAGACGATAGGAAATTTATCAGTCTGGGGATAATTTTCCGCTTTTAGGGTTATTAGAGAGTGGAAGGATGGTTGTCACATTTGGCGACTTATAACCAAGAAAAAGTAACAACTATACACGAATGTCCGCCACGTATCCGATATATCAACGTATGCGTACTCTTAAAATCGCATTATTGTTTCAAACCTGATTGAATTGGCTAATGACTAAAAATTAATTAAGACAGATAATAAATAACGTTCTCACAGGATAACGTAAAATTTGAGATAGAAAATTTTAATTTTTCTTTTTTTTATTACTTACTTTTTTTTCTCAGAAGGTATTTCTTTGGATTTTTTAAATGATTTGTGTTGTCTGCTGATATAATAACTGTCAGCCGACGTTTCTCTTTCCGAAACTGATTTTTAACAAGCTTGATAACTTTTGAATCTAATAACAAACATTGATATTGCATCTTCAATGCTAATGCATCATAAACAGATAAACGTGAATCAAAAGATTTAGAAAAAAAATACAGTCTTAATTTGAAATTAGCAACATTTTCGGTTCCTTTTCTGATGTTAAAAGTGAATGAGCGTCTTTATCCATTTCTGGCGGAATTCTTTATCGCAGACTCAAGTGTGTCATGTTAGTTTATGCGGAGGCAGATTGGAACTTGTCAAGACCTTGTCAGTTTTCAAGGATGTCATGATTTTCGGCTTCTTTTAACCCATTCCATCAGAAATTTGTATTACAAACTGTCGACATATTTTCCTTCTCTCTTTCCAAAAATTGGATTGAATTTCTAATTATAATTATCGGTTAGAATTTAATGCATGTTTTTCAAACACTGAGTCATTTCTTGATTTTACACGTATTAAATAACGCTAGTCATGTTTCAATATTTCATTTTAAAGCGGTGCATTCTATAACCATATATGTTACAATGTTCCATTTACCCTAGCTTTTGGTAAAGAATGTGGATATCTGAATAATAACACAAACACATACATTGATGTCCAAAAGTTAAGCATAATTTCTTATTATATGAATAATGTGGCAAATCTTTGTTGAAATCTTGAAAAACATGTTATGCGAGAGTAAAGCTGATATTAAATAAATAATACAAAAAAATTATAATTAATCATTTTTGATGTTCAAAAAGACAGTATAAAGGAATGTAAGAAGAATTCATATTTTAGTGAAAAGCAAATGAGATTAAAAAAAATATGTTGCAATTGAATAAAATGTGCTGCCACTTTTAACAGCCATGTTCGCTCGCAACGATATTCCATATTTGCTGGGACATTATAGCTTAATTGTCGGTTCATATTGTACTAAAATTCTTAGCTCTTTTCGAATCTAGAAGGGAAAAACTTGGTAGATGGGGAAGGTTAGAAATTATCTCCCGAGTATACAAGTACCACACATGCGCTATGAGCTAGATTCAGCTCAGCCGAATGATAATGTTGCAGCATGCGCTGGATTTTTCTCATTTCATGGTAGTTTTCGTACAGGATCGAACGGTGAGAAAGAGCTCTATCATTCGTATTGTGATATCAGGACACTCAACAGATGAATATAAATATCATCATCTCTGTGACTGCTAAAAAGCTTTACTTATAGCTCATACCACTATTCTCGGATACCTCTTGATGAAAAATAATCTTTCCGTGACATTTCCAGAAACAAAACTTTTGGTCCACTTTCTTGCCATATCATTACCCGATTGGAATCCATTTCCAGACCATATGTTCATCAGTCCATTTCAATATATGTTCGTCATTGAACATCACAATGACGAATTATCAAAAATTCCAGAGTTGATGTTTCGCACTCTAATTTAAGCAAACTCATAGATCATAGTAGAGATTAGATGTGTAAATGAGAGACAAACTCAAATTGTTTGTTGACAAGCTTAGAGATCAACATGGCTGAATCTCCGTCTTCGACTGGAAATTCGTACATCTGTGAGGGATTTGATAGCTATTCTCTGGTATAGTCAGATATCGATTTTAGATAACAAATGTGACTACGCTCCGATCAGAATATGTAACTTCGGTAACATTTACCACCCTTCAAAATCTCTGCCTTATTTTCGAGATCCCAAATTGATGTATATTCAAAATTTGTGACACATCAGTTCGTTATCAACGGGATTTGAGCATTTCAATGATTTTTCCTTTTGCAAACATGTTCAATTGCGTTTGCTACGATCGATTCTTTTGATGCGTGGTAAGATGGTTCAAATAATCCGTTTTCTGACCTCTGCAGATATATTGCGAATGAAAACATCTACTGAAGTGTTTCTATTAGTAACGAAGTTTCACCTTCAAATGGGTATTCACAAACTATTTCAAACAAATTCATTAATATTTATTCACATTTTTTTCACAGTTTATAATTAATTTTTGGGTACCAGTATATCTTAAAAAGAATTGAATCATGTTGATTTTCTATTAGTTGAATGCTAAGATTTCAAACAAAAAGCATGCAATACTTTGGTGAAAAAAAAATTTCTTTATTAAAAAAGAAATTCGAAATGAAAAAAACAAAAACAAAATCTAATGATTTTTTTCCAGATAAAGAAAGTATACCTAAATACCTAATGGGTATAAAGTTTACCAGGAGATTACTTTGACAGAAGAGAGTTATCTATCTTTTGTCATTCGAGACTTTGCATTTAACGCTATTTACCGATCCTGAGCAATGCCATAGCTTCTGTTTCCCTTCCTAGAAGATATTTTTATTCCATCACATCGGCTTCATTATTCTTGGAATTTCTTCTAACCTGCTATTTCTACGAAGTAGCTACAGCTATGAATGGTGTAGCAAGAGGAACGTCTAAGTAGTTGATGCAGAAAAAATGAGTAGCAAATGCTTAGGTTGGGAGAGAGGGTCAGATTTACTTCAAAAGTGTACTAAATTTCATAATTTGTATTATGGCTGTTTTAGAGTAGGAAAATTGACAACAGGAGAACTGAGATATCTTCTTGTTAGTGTTCTTACTCGCAATTGCTTCGACAAGTCATTTGGTTAATTCCTAATTTTTTATATTAAATTGCAGACAGAGACAATTTCAGCGGTTTTAAACGACTATAATTTCGTTCTTTACTTAGTACTTTTGTACATAATAAAGGAGGAAGGTTATAGTTTTGTTTTCTTACACATAATTACTCTATGTGGCTTCTTTTAGTCACATGGGCAATATCTACACTTGTTAATAATATGCTATTAATTTTAAATTTAGTTTATCCAAATGAAATTAAGTCAGAAGAAACATTTTTTTAGAAAACTTAGTTAATCATATGCAGAACAAGCAGAAGAATATCAAATTTGTATCATTGACTGTGAATATAATTAATTAATTGTGGTTAAAATAAAACAGACTACCTATCCAAAACTATCCGCATGGCCAAAGAAAATTCCATAAAGTACACGCACAAAATATTTTGCCATATAGTGAAGCCTTGCTTCCCATTGTTTCTTGCAAGAAAGTTATAGCGTTTGTAAACTTTTCAAATGTTTTGAATAACTTCCATTTAAAAATACGTCTGACTATTCATATCGCGTTGTTTGTGAATGTTTCGCGATGGAAAGGGAATTAAAATATGTTAAAAAAAGAATGTAACATTTTCACATAATTTAAAATTTAAATTGAACACAAAAGTTGTATAATATGTGAAAGAAACTGTTTAAAAAACAAAAGGTAACATATAAAGAATTCTCTTTGAGTTCAGTCTTTATTCTTAAAGAAAAGAAATGATTAAAAATAAAAACAATATTTTTCTTTAAAATAAACTACTCAAGTCCTTCATGTTTCCTGCACTTTTATTCTGGGGTAGTTAAAAAGATTCTTTTTAAATTCAAACATGAAAGATTATTTTTTCCGCATTTTTCACAAGATCAGTCGTTGTTCTTTCTTTAATTCTTTTTTTAAACATTTTTACGGACATAGTAGAAATCTGGAAACAGAAATTTTTTTTAAAAAAATACAAGAAAAATAAATCTCTAAAAAAAACACACTTCAACAATTCTTTCCCAAAAAACATATGTCAGCATTGCGTTCTTTCTCTACAGAGCATTACAAGCCAGTTGTAAATCAATAAGATTTAAAGTTAATTTGAATATCCTTCGAAGAATTACAAATTGTTGTCTTTAAGCAGCTTTTCTAAAACTTTAATCTTTGATGTTCAATTTTAAGTCTTCAAAGAATAAAATTTGCCGAATAAAATACGATTATGTCTACAAAAAGAAATTATCTATGAAAGTAATTTGTTTCTATTTGAATTTGTGCGTAATGCAAATTTGAGCTAGACAACGACAAGCCTAATTATTTTAAATAAATTAACTTGTATTTTTAAATTTAAAATCTATACGTTTTCTCAAAATCATTAAAACAAACATATATTTCCTTAAATATGGCATCTAGATATATACTTTCATACACAAAGATATTTTTAAAAAATAAAAAGTGTGCAAATCCAATTTGGCTTTGGTAGAAACAATTTAAAAAAGTTATACAGCTTTCATAATTTAAAAGTGTCAAGGATGAGGCGAACATTTTGCATCCGAGTATCAGAAGCGAGATATTAAAAATGCCGTTACTTGAATTGATAATATATTTATTATTAAAAAATTCTATCATTATCATAAGTTTATTTTTAAATAGGAATATTTCGCTAATTTTGATAAATTTATTTAATTTTATAAAAATGGCAAAATTTAAATACAGTTACTGTCTTGATTGAATACATTGTGCATCCATTAAATTCTCGACCAAATTAATAGCCTTAAAACTGTAGCTTTTAACAATCATTGAGGACACAAAGTGGAGATGCTTTGAAGTAATTAAGACAACAGGAAATTCGACCTGTCAAAAATTCGAATAATCAAGGAATTAAAATGAAACATTTTCGAATTAGACAAGATTTGCTGTAAAAATAATGATTTAACTATCTTTGTTCATACAGGTTCAATGACCATTAGTCATTGTATATCATTATTCTTTTCCAACCTGACGCTAGAATAGAAATAGTACATGATCACCTTTTTTATTCTTTTGCTGAACTTTACAAAAGGTTCAGGATGCTATCAAATATAAGGGACTTGTGATGTTGAAAACAGCTCATTTCCTCATACATAAACTCTTAAGGATAGTCTACTTTCAACTATTTTTAGATGGTCTTTTTCTAAAAACTGATCACTCTAAAACTCTTCCAGCTTTTTTCTAAAATCTACATTTAATATTGATGTTTAATCATCGAAATTTATGAATTCTTGCCATGACTGCAATTTTTTAAGACTCTTCAGATGAGCAGGTTTATCTTATATATATATATATATATATATAATATATATATATATATATATATATATATACCTATTAATAATTATGAAAAAGCATCAGTAATTTTACATAATTCGAATTTATTACTTTAAACGTAACATATACATGCTTGGGCATGATCACATACAGTATATATACTTTAGGAATAATCACCAGTTTATTACTTTTACCGTAACATGCATATTCTACGGTAAATGGAATTAATCAAATGATTATGATCGTTACTGTGATTATTTATGATCACCAATAACTTTAGTGAATGATAACAATTGGTCCATAATGCTACTATTCAAGTTTCAGACGTTTAAGTCAATGAATTTACTGCTCGAAAAATAACAAGGTAGTTAATATAGTCTCCCAAATCCGTTTATCAATGACTTATCAGTAAATAAAGATATATATGTTGGTTTCCAAATATATTTAGAGGTGTCTTATAATATTTGAATTGGTTTAAAATAATAATATTCAAAGATTCACGTCTCAATTAGTTTTAATAGCAAAGTGATGGGATTTTTTTTGTTCAAAATTTTAGATCTTCAAGAATGTTTTATTGAATGAGACGAATAGATTCGAGTTATTTTATAAAAAATATAGACATCATAATTTTTTAAAATTTCATTTATTGCTTCTAGAAACATAAAATCAAAGCATTTAAAAAATTTAGTGCATTTTTTTTTCAATTTGGAAGTATAATTCTTTCTAATAACAATTAGAGTGGGCACTCAATATATATGTATAAGTGACTCCGAAATCAGAGTTCAAAAACTCTCTCTCAAAAACAAATTGAAGTCATATGAGTCAACTAAAGTCATTTCTAAAAGTCCCTAACACATTTCTAAAAATCAATCGAAAGGTACAGTCAATATTCCATAAGAACCACTTAACCAGAAATACCCTCTAGATTATCTAAAAGATGCTTGAAAATGCAATAATCACTAGCCAACAATGGACGAAAATACTCTATTTAGCGATATTTTACCTTTGTCGAAATTCACCTTTTCTATTTCTTATGAGTGAGGAACAAAATTTGTTTCAGTGAATAAGCTTTAATTATTGCTCTTGTTTTGCTAAAGTTCGATTTCCTTTCAAATTATCGAGCGAATGAGTGACTTCGCAGAGCTATTTATTTCTGTTCTAATATTAACTCGTCTTATATGCTGTCTTTGTGGTATAAATAACGTTTAAATGCTGTACAAATTTTGTAAAACATTAAATTAATGGATCACTTGTTTTCACTTAGAATTACTTTGAAACTCCGAAATAAATTCTGAGAAATATTTCTTTAAAGTATATTTTATTTGAATTCACGTGAATTTAAATAAAATTTTGTCCCTAATAAAACTGTTGTGGAAGTTCAGACTTTTAATTCAAGCAGAGAATTGCTTCTGTGATATTTTTCATGACTAATTTTCGCAATTTTATAAAGAAAGACTTAAGGTTACTTTATTGGTCAAGAATTAAAACATCATCTAGCCATCAGACGTGAGAAAAAATCTAAAAATTATTAATTGAAAATATCGAATTTATTCGAAGTTGAAATAATTTTAAAATTTCATTAAAGCTTTTGTTAATTTTTCAGTGAAATATTCTTTTAAGCTACTTCAAGTCATGTAAAATCGATTATTTGTTATATTTAAAATTCACAGACTTGTGTTAACGATTAAATTATTTTAAAAGTTATGAAATAATTACAACTTTGTATAAAAATATTTTCAAATTATTCAAAACTTTTGAATGGAGGCTGTTTTATTGAAATTAATTTAAAAATACAGCATTATTTCATTAATTTCTTAAATGGATGACGGAAATTTATATCTGCCGCTTTGAAAGATTTTTTACTCTGCCTTCAAACAATTGAAGACTCAATTATGGTTTTTAAAAAATATTTTTATAAGTAGTAATAACTTGATTTTAGAATTCTCTAACCCAAATTTGTCTTAGAAAATAAAAAATAATAATTTATAAATTAAATTTACATGACTAATATTGGATTCTTTTAGTTGAGAATTCTTTAATATCATAATTGGGTCTGATTTTTAAAGACATATTATCAGTTTAAAAATTTTGATATGACAATTAATTAACTCCTCAAAACCTGTTTTTTAATCTAATTTTTTTAGATTAAAAGTGTAATATTAGAATTCTAAAGGTCTTCTGACCGTTCAATATTTAAATACACATATATTAAAATGTTGGGAAAAGGTTTTAAATGCAAGATATGATATTTTAACTTTGGAGTTATTTCCAAAGTTAATAAATGCGCATTTAATTCTCTGCTTGATCTTTCCTACAAGATAAACAATTATTATGAATAATATTTTAACTTTTCTAAACAACTTCCGGAATATTTGAAAAACTGGAGAAACTGTAATGAAATAATAACAATTAATTGAAAAAAATTCAAAACTTTTTTTAATAAGAACACAAAATAAGTATTCATTTCAAAATTTTATTATTAAATATGCAATTTATATATTTCTTCTCCATATATTTGTACTTGTTAGGAATTTAATCACATGATATAATAATATTAAAATAGTAACACCCAGGAATACAACTAAAATATCTACTATTATCAGCAACGATATATATTAATTATTATTGTAAAATAAGATAATCGGTACTTGTCATCGATTACTGTTTTCAGATATGAAGAACTTCTCGAGATTGACCATGTAAAAATTGGAAATGTTTTTAAGCATAGAAAAAAAATACATTTAACAAATACTAATTCTTTCAACATTTAAGCCTATTCCTGCAACGGCTTCCTGATTTAGGGGTGGTGGATTAGTACTGTTATTTTATCAGCAAAAATGATGAAATGCAATTCTAATTAAGGTAATTGGGCTTACCTTATTGTCCAGGACCGCCACCATAGATGAGTAATAAACACTTTCTCAAGAAATCCATATTCTTTTTGAAGCAATTTTTATTCACGGCACACACAAACACACAATAACACTTAAGATTGAACGGAATTTACAGATACATCCCGCAGACCCGGTATCAATGCTTTCAGTCCGAGGTCTCGGTATGAACTAACTAGAATAAAAGGTGGCGCTGCTATCTGATTCCTTAAGTGGAATGGAAGGAATTTGTGACACTCTCCCACCCTTGGATTCGAAGTTGTACAAGAATCCAAACAGCAGTCACCAAGGTGAGAAGGTACTCCTTTCTGGAAAAAACTAATATATAACATTAACATTAAGTTACACATTAAAATAACAATCATAAAGAGCAATAAAAATGTATGTTCACATAAAAGAGTCCAAATTTATAGTCCAATAATGAAATTAAAGAGTTCACTATAGTTTATTCGTTTTTCAAGTCTCTTAGATTGTTTTAAGAGTCTTCCGTAACGAGAACGGTGAATGTCTCGTTGGGCAGAAAGTCTATCTTTGTAGAGGGAAGAACCATCTTCCTTTTCTCTTGCAATTGATGATGAAGAGTTTTCCATGCTCACTTCTAGTGGATAGATCTTTCGTATTGGTCTGATGATATTACCAAATTGAGTTTCTAACTTCACAACACGAACTCCTCCGTCTTTCCCTTTGTACAACTTGGTCACTTTTGCTAAAAGCCAGTTAATTCTTTTATTATTGGTATCTCCAATTAGCACTAAATCACCTTCTTTAATTGAAGATTGTCCTTTAGTTTTAGAATAATCTTTTAATAGTCTAAGATATTCATTCCTAAAGCGTTTTCGCAAATCTTGTCTCAGTTTCAGTTTGTATGTATATCTTTTGTTCAGTCTTTTAGAGTCAATCATATCCAGATCTGGAACACCGATTTCTCTAATTTCTTAAAGAAACATTGAGGGCGAAAGCGATGACAGTTCATCGGGATCTTCTGAGAGGTATGTTAAGGAGCGAGAATTAATTAAGCATTTTTCGTCGCATAACACAGTGGCTAATTCTTCTTCACTCAAACTAGCTCTCCCCAGAACTTTCCTCAGAATGCTCTTCAATAGCCCTATCAATCTTTCCCAGAAGTCTTCCCACCAGGGAGCAGCAGGGGGATTGAATTTCCAGGAAATCTTTTTTTCTAAAGCACAGGTTGAAATCTTTTTCCCAATCAATATCTTTTAGAATATTGGCTCTTCCAACTAGATTCTTTCCATTGTCTGAATAGACAGTGGATGGGCGTCCTCGTCTCGCAATAAACCGTCGAAACGCCAAGATAAATGAGTCAGTAGATAAAGATGATACCAGCTCTAAATATACAGCTCGGTAAACAGCACAGGTGGCAAGTACGATCCAGCATTTCTTTTCATTCTTTAGAAATAATGGTCCACATAGATCTATGCTGGTAACTTCAAAAACAGCAGCATCTCTGACTCTATCTTCTGGTAGAGGAATGCTTACGACTTCCAATGGCCGAGCTGAAAATTTTCTGCACTTTGTACATTTTCTTATAACTCCTCTCACTGTCTTTCTGCTCTTAATAATCCAAAAAGATTCTCTAAGGCAGGACATCAGTGTCTGAACGCCAGCATGCTCTAACTCAATGCGTTTACTCATTATTAGTTTTTCAACCATCTGATGCTTGTGTGGCAGCAATATTGGAAATATAAATGTCCCTAAATATTTTCTAGATGCAATTCTAGTTTCTATTCGTAACAGACCTTCACTGTCTTTTACAGTTCGCAAGTTCAATTTCTCTTCTTCAGAAAAAAACTTCTCTTTGTATTTCCTTCAATATTAACTTCTCTGATGATTTTATTTCTTCTATATCCAATTTTCCTTTTTTCCTGTAACTAGGGTTTTCTATCAAATTCTTACAAAATCGAATTACATAAGCCATGATTCTAACGTTCTTGTTAAAAGAAGATATTTTATGAAAGAATTCAAATCTGTTATGGTTCAAAGTAGTAGCTGAAAGAATAGTCCTTCTTTCTGACAAGACCACCTCCATATCTGGTGTAATTTCACTGGTTGGCCATTCTTCCAGTGGTGAGTTTAACCAGTCGGGTCCCTCCCACCAATGAGATTTCAACAAATCTTTAGGACTGCATCCTCTTGAGGGTAAATCTGCTGGATTAAATTTTCATTGAATATGACGCCAAGCTTCTGGATCCGTCAATTTTCGAATTTCATTGACTCTGTTTGCTATAAACGTAGCCCAGTTGTCTTGTTTTTTAATCCAGTTTAGGGCATTCATTGAATCTGTATAAAAGAAAGTGGTCACGTTTTTTATGTTAAGATCTTCTTTCACAGTGTAAGCGAGTCTGGCTCCAATAGTGCATGCAAGGATCTCTAATCCTTGCATGCACTATTGGAGTCTAGGAATTGTAATAGAATTTATGGGATCTACCTTTCACCGAGCCCGCAGTAATTGACAGTTAACAATACCCTCACAAATGTTTCTAATATAAATTGAAGCTGCATAAGCAGACTTACCAGCATCTACGAAGACATGTAGAGTAGCACTATCATTTAGTTCTAGTAGTTACCTTGGGTTTCGATATCCTTTAAGTATTTTAATTCACTAGCCCATTTTAGAAATTTTCTTCCTAAAATATCAGGAAGCTCTGTGTCTCAATTAATTTTTTGACTCCAACAATTCTTTAAGAACAATTTTGGAACAAGGGTGACTGGGCACGTAAAACCAATTGGTCAAAAATTTGGCTCAACATTGACAATACGTTTCGTTTACAAAGTATGCATTGGGTTTGCTCTTTTATCTCACAGGATAGGCTATCATTTTATAAGTTCCATTTAAGTCCCAATACTGAAACGATTTCTTTATATTCAACTTCAGATAAGTTCAATATTGAATTTTCCTCATCATTAAATGGTCGATTATGTTTCCACCCCCTTAAATCAAACTAAGCAGAAGTCATCAATTCTTTAGATACCGCAATAAAAGAGTTTAACTCGTCGATGGTATTCACACTTGCAACACAATTATCTAATTACATGGAATCCTTTAGTTTTAAAGCTATTTCTCTTTGGGACTCGGCTACATTCTCTAAATGGTAATTGATCGTAGCGGCTAGTAAAAAGGGGCTCGCGTTTACTCCGAAAACAACACGACAGTGTGAATATACAATACATTTTCTTGAATTTCCTTCCTCTCACCATAAGAACCGGAGAAATTTTTTTTATCTGAAGGGGAAAGTTTTATTTGCAAGAAAGCTCGTCTGATATCCGAAATCACTCCATATTTTCCCTGCCGAAACCTATTTAGAAGCTTAAGAATCAACTCCAAATAATTTGGACCCTTTTCAATAGAATCGTTCAGCGACACTGAATTTCTTTCTTTGGCTGACGCATCGAATACCGGGCGGATTCTAATGGTGGAGTTTTCCTTAAAAACGGGTCGATGCGGCAAAAAATGACCTTTGTCACTTATCAATTCCTCTGGTTCAACAGGTTCAATAATTTTTTCGGATACCCCTCCTTGAATACATTTTCATATTATTGGAGACAGTTTCGTTTTTGAAGCGCCTTTATGCAAGACTTTAACCGCCTTTCAGCAAGGTTTTGTATTATCCAGCAATTCAGGATGAACCTCTAACCATGGGAGTGACACTTGATTTCTACCCTCTTCATCTCTTTTTAACGAACGAATAAAATGATCTTTCGCCGCTTCTTCAATTTCCAACCTCGTCTGTAAAATACTCGGTTCCTTAATTCCCAGCGAGTCAAGTGACCATAGGTCACAAATTTTCAAATCACTAACATGAAGCGATAAAAGTACTTCATTATAAAAGTATTACAGCTTTCCCCCGTTCTTCCCATTATTGTCCATCCTAAATGAATAATCATCGCAACGAGTCCACTTGACAGATTTTCGACTTCTCCTGTAAACAGTTTCCCAGCATAATCTGCACCTATCAGTCCGTGGATTTCATTAACGTTGCTATCGTACAAACATAAGTTTTCGTTTACTGTTAAATCACTTGGAAAAATTCCACAACTCTCCATTTCTCCTATAAGTTTCATATTTTCCAATTTCGGAATCGGTGCACAAATAGTTTTTTGTTCCATTACATTAAGCGTGCAATCGAAATTATTTTCTACATTACTCAGATTAAGAAAATATTTTTTTATGCTTTTCTTTTTTCTTTAAACCCCCAAATAATCCATGAACAACAATTTCCTGACCTATATCTTTTAATTTTAACTTACGCGCAGCGAATTCTGAAATAAAACTACAAGAACTACCAGTATCAATTATTATTCTATTCAAATATTTCTGTGTGGCTCCCGAAATATTTACAATAGGCGTTTGTAACATAACACTTTCTCTGTTAGAAGTATAGCTTAAAGCACTATTAGCATTTTCTGTTTTCGAGGAATCCTCCCTTCAAGTTTTTTCTTTACCCCTACACATTATAGTTACGTGTCTGCCAGAACATAAATCACACTTAAATTAGCCTTGCAAGCCGATGCAAGATGTCTTTTTTTTAATTTTATCATTTGAGCATCTAAAACAAGAGCCAGATCGCTTACAAATTTCTATCTTCTCTTCCAGACTTAGTGCAGTTTCTAGTATAAATAACCAATTATGTCTATTAGATTTACAATATAAACACATTTGGTTTTATTCACTTTTCTTGCTACGAAAAGACTCTTTGATCAAAGCAGAGGCCGTTGATGGGCGCCTGTAGTCTGGTCGATTCTTTTTCGCAGGTGGTTTCGGTTCCGAAACTGAAGTGTTTACGGTTAAGAATATTCGCTCTCTAGCCATGAGTTGTGAGGACAAAAAATCTAATAACTCATCTACTTCACAATCAGAAGTATCTCTTTTCACTTTCATATATTCTAAAAGTAGGTCACGTGGCAATAATTTTCTTAATATAGGAACTAAAATGCCTGAATAACTATCCTTTTTCACAGATAAACTTTCTAAACTTCTAATATTTTTTGTACATGATTAAAGAGATTTCGGAAACTTTTTACATCATTTAGAGTTTTTTAATGGATTTGTCTGAAGTAATTTTTCAATGTGTACATTAATTAATATATTTTTGTCTCCAAATCTTTGTTTCAAAATATCAATTGAGTGATCATAATGTTCCGCTGTCAATTCTAATCCACCGATTAAGCTAAAAGCAGAACCTCCCAGAAATGACCTTAAATTGTCAAATTTATCAATTTTAGTCAAATTTTCATTTTCGTGAATTTCAGATTTAAACGAATTCCAAAAATTTAACCATTCACTAATTTCACCAGAGAATTTTGGGATAGTTAATTTTGGTAATTTTATGCGTTCATTTTCATTTCTTTGTGTTTCGTTTTGGCTCGAGTTATTCAGAGTAGTATTAGAATCTTGCAAAGAATTATTAGATTTGGATTCCTTATTTTTTTTCCGAAATAATTTAAGTGCTTTAAACAGCGTTTTTGTTATTTTTTCTTTATACTCTTCTACACTTAGGAATTCATCTTCTATTTCATCAATTTTAATCAAACTTTCAATTTGTGAATTAATTGCTCTTAATTCATCATCTTTATCTTTTAAGACATTCTTCTAGCTCTTCGACTATTACATCAGGATTTAAAATGTCATTTCCGATTTCGGTTAATTGCTTCGTCACTGCACCTCGTAAACAACCACGTTTACATATTAACTTATTGAAATCAGACATTTTCAATTGTGAATGTATATCTAATGAAGTAAAGGTATCATATAGATTCAACCATTAATTTTTCAATTCATCAATATGTCTGAAAGTCAGTGTTTACTTTCGTTTTCAAACATGCAAAATATCTTAAATTTACTCTTTTGCACATATGAATCAAAATGTTTATAAATGCTTATTACACTTAAGTGGCGGTCCCTGTTCGGGAGCCAGTTGTTATTTTATCAGCAAAAAATGATGAAATGGAATTCTAATTAAGATAATTGGGCTTACTTTATTGTCCAGGATCGCCACCATAGATGAGTAATAAACACTTTCTCAAGAAATCCATATTCTTTTTGAAGCAATTTTTATTCACGGCACACACAAACACACAATAACACTTAAGATTGAACGGAATTTACAGATACATCCCGCAGACCCGGTATCAATGCTTTCAGTCCGAGGTCTCGGTATCAACTAACTAGAATAAAAGGTGGCGCTGCTATTGGACTCCTAAGTGGAATGGAAGGAGTTAGTGACAAGTACAAATATTAGAAAGAAAAATGGGGAAATCATTTTTTTCGAACTTGTGTGCCTTAGACATCAGTTTTCAATTCATATATATTTTTTACACATTGACACATTTTATAATTATTTCTGCCGGCGTTCTAGCACAGATGTAACACGTCTTTCTTGCGATCTGGGCGTCCCGGGTTCAAGTCCCAGTTCGGGCATGGTTGTTCTTCTGTATACTTTCGGTGAGTGAATGTGCTGCCCTGTAAAAAGGAGCTGTGCAAGCGGAGTTGATGAGAGTATAGCTAAGTCGTACTCTTGGTCCTAGTTAGCGCTACTGAAAAAACAAGAGACTCTCATTCAGCTTAAAATCGCTGAAAGGCTATCGGATCGCTTATTCATGGCAAGTGCTATTAGAAAAAACGATAACTATTTCTTAAAAGGTTTTCCAAAATTCCATCTTCTTTAAAAGTAATTTTATGTATTTACTAGCCGCCTTTGGCGACCAGTCGGTTCGCCAATATTAATTCCGACTAAAGGGTTCAAT
This sequence comes from Argiope argentata, assembly GCA_026289955.1. Lineage (NCBI taxonomy): Eukaryota > Metazoa > Arthropoda > Arachnida > Araneae > Araneidae > Argiope > Argiope argentata. Next base: position 553,120 of record JAOUZG010018166.1, on the reverse strand, counting down.
CAATTTTTTTATATAACTTGGTCTCATAATAAGTTTTCATCAAAATATTTTTAAGCTTCAAATTTCTATTATGTAGGCCTTAAGCAGTCCTATCTTTGAACTCCGCATCTCTCTCTGATTTTCTATCAGTGCACTTAATATTCAGCTTTAAATGATGAAACTTCAATTAATATAAAGACCTCTTTACTCAATCCATGCATGTCTTTAAAAAAAATTGTAAGCTGTAAGCAGAATAGTTCGACAATGAAGTTTTACGTTCAGTACAGAAATTGAAACATTAAAAAAAAATTTATAATATATAAGAATTCAAGGAATTATTCAGCAAAAATTTCACAGGTTGATTGAAACCTTCAGTTTTTAATTTTATTTTTAGATGTATATAAATGCTCTCAATAATAACAATTTTTTAGGTTTATAAACTTATATAAAAAAATTATGGTTTAAATTCCTTTGGTCTTATAGATTCATATTTGTAAAATCTTAATATTTCAACTTCTAAATAAATAAATAAGCATTTCTATCTTCTTCAAATCTGGCTGATTTATTCAGTTCAGAATATTGCAAGTTTAGAACAATCATCATTTTCATAATCTAGACCAATTATTCTAGAGTAACTCTGATTGGCTTCTTTGATATCTTGATAAAGTGATCTAAAATCGCCAATTTTTATTGAATAGTTCTATTGAAATTTTGAATTGAATAGTTCTATTGAATAGATCGATCAGCTTTGATGATTGATTTAGTTCATTGGAGTACCACTTTTTTTATTTTAAGGACTTATTGTCTCAAGAATATTTTGTTAAATATGATTCACAAAGCAGATGATGTACGGAAAAATTTAATTCATCTGCATTTTTTTCCTCAATCTACTATTTATATATTTCAATTAGACCATTTGTTAAGAGATTTATGTCCCTCCCAAAACAATTAAGAAATTAGATGTTGGGCTCCGATTACAGAAGATGATGCCTTGTAGATGTTAAGCCATATTCGCCTTAAATAAAACTTTTTAATTGGATTAGTAATATATGTATAGTAAAATATCATAGAAAACGTTTCCATCCCTTTATTTTCCAAAAATATCATGTTTCATATTTGTTTCATTTTATACAGACACGTGCTGAAAATGGCATTTTTATATGTTTAATTTGGAATGATAGTGGATTTATTATTTCTCATGAGAGAACTTGATATTGTTTTGGTAGAAAGTTCTGATGTCTCCGAAATATGCGGTTAAAAATAGGTTTATATGCCTTTACAAATTTTGCACTGTTAATTATTACATATGCTTGTTTGAAAGAAGATGCGTTTTCAAATAGCTGACCTACTTTTACCAATATAGCTTTAATATTACGTTACTTTTATTTCGCATGATTCATTAAAATGCGGAGATAAATTACAATCACGAAGGCGAATTCTTTGATTTGCACAAAATATCTTCTTCACATAAGTAAAAGTAACAATTCAAAACATGTCTTATTGTTTTAAAAATTAAAAAAAAGAATGCAAAAATATTTTACTACTACTGATTATCAATTGCTTTTTGTTCGTCGTTTCTTTGAAATGACGTCATTTTCAAAGTTCGTTTAAGATTTCTTGCTTTTAAATAATTAATCTCGCTCTCAGAAGATTATCGTTTGGGGCTTTTCTAAAAATTCTTTTCCAGTTTTAACTGTCGCACTTTTGTAATATATTTTTACTTTGTATTTTTATTTACTTTAATTCTTTAATGGAATTGTTAATTTTGATATAGCAAACGATCAAGAAAAATTTACTCTTGCATTTATTGTTTAAAAAAATATCACATTTCCTGTTTATTTCATTTCATATAATCACGTGATGAAAATTATATTTTTCTGTTTTATTTTTGGTAGTAATTAACTTTTTTTTAAATGAAATTTTCTGAAAATGTGATGGCAACATTTTATTAAAAGCTGATTTTTTTATGAAATCCTCGAGAAGATAAAATTTTATTTTTATTTCATGCAAAATAAATTGTTGAAAAAAATACGATTAAATTAAATGTTTAAAAATTCATTAAAAATAGAGTTTTAATTTATATATCAAAACATTAGTATCATTGAAAAGCTAATTTTTTTTAGCTTTAACTTGATGCAAAAATCAATTTTGTGCTGTAATATTTTTAGAAGTTATAGCGAAAAAACGTTAAAATTTGGCTTATTTTTTAATTAATTAAAATTTTAATTAAAAATTCGAAAAAAGGGCTCCGAGGTGCATATTCCCGGCACCCAAGGTATACATATACCAAATTTGGTAGCTGTAGGTCGAATGGTCTGGCCTGTACATCGCCAACAGACACACACACACACACACATTGTGCTTTATTATAAGTAAAGATAAAGATAAAGATTATGCATAGAAGATGTTAAATATATTGATTGATTGAGTCTATATTATTTGTTTTTAAACGTAATTAATTTTACATATTTATTTACATGAAAAAAAAGATGTAATAAAAGGTTTGAGGGTTTTCTGAAATTCACTGTATTTAATATATGCGTGGAATTTATGATAAAACAGAATGTTTAAAAGTCAAATATATTTCAGAGCTTTTTCAGAAACTGAAATGAAAGAGTTTCCTTCATTCCATCAACGGTACTTTACACCATTCTATTTTTACCCCGAGAATGAAAGTAACTTCTCACTGTCCAGAGTAGCATGCATTGACAGGGGAAAAAAAGAATTCCCGAAAATTCGAAAGCGCCGGCGAATGTAACTATATACAATGTTTCGAATTCTTCAAGTTGTTGCCGATTTTTTTTACTACGCACTCGCCGAGTTGTAAACTAAGCAGTGTTAGTGAAGAAACGTTCTTTTTCATCCCAAGCTATGGATTTGATCAATCTACCATTTTTGACCACTCTACAACCATCACTATTGCCTTTCATCGTTGTTGAGATTAATGAATGCTTATTTCAAAAAATTTCGAATCTATCATAATAATCAATGGATGTTAAAAAGTACAAGTAAAGTTTTGTATAAATTGTTTGAATTTTCATAATTCATTTTTACAGGAATTTTAAAAATACATTTCCTTCTGCTAATTTGATCAGAAAAAAGTAAGCACTACAACGAATTTCGACTGTTATATTATATGTAGTTGTCTTTATGTCAATTGTTTAATGCAATATTTGGATTATTCTAAGACGTATTATCATTTTGAATCGTGATTTATTAAAGTGGCAATGTTGAGAAAGTTCCATTCAAGGACCCTTTCTACAAAATTTACACTCTAAAGTAAAAGGGTTTGTTTATTATTCCACAGATTTTTATCTAAAAAATGAACAAGACTATATCCAGGTCAGATCTTCCTTGTAATCTTGTAACGAATCAACGAATTTCCGTTCTAGAAATCGAAATACTGCCGCGAGACTACCAACCTCCCACCATTTGTTGGCAGGAATGATAGTATGTTTAGATTATTAATAGATTGCAGGAGCCAAATGGAATAATAGAACGCTTTGCGGTGATTAGATCATTATCCTGGATGAGAGAGAGACGCCAGGTTGAGAAATCGGAGTAGCAGAGTTCAGAAAGTTATTAATAGATATTTTCGGATAATGATTAGATTATTTTGACCAGGATTAGTTTTAAAGCAGAAAAATCATGTGACCTCTTACAATGATCTGAATAAGGATTTTGCTTTCAAAATCCATAAACATAGCCAGAAGTTGATCCAAAGAGCCTGTAGGAAAAGACCAGCAGATAGAATTCAACTATGATCCAAGTTTACATAGCCAAGCTACATAAACATACCAAGTCAAGCTACATAAATATGATTCGGGGAAGAGCTTGACAGTTTTAATTACAGCCAAATACCAAACACACGCATGATCTGTCTCATTATTCTCAGCACATTTTTAGTATTCCATAGGAAAAAATTTGTGCAATATGGTGTTTAGTGTGCTAAGACACAAAATATCGGGGAGGAGTCTTTTAAAAAATCGAGTTTCGAAAATATGTTTATCTAATCCTATAACTTAATTTTTTTCTGGCTCCAGTTTAAACTCTTATGCCTTGTCTTCGTTTTCAGCATAATAATCTAAATTGGTTTTCACCAATAACTATAGAGCATAAAGTTATATGTAAATCATTTTTAAATTAAAAAAAATATGGATTTTTAGTGATATTTTTTGTACATTCCTTTAGTTCCAAAAATTTTTTTAAATTATGGCTTAGTATAATACTTTTTCTTTGATTTATTTATCAAAATTTTAAAATCCTTGAATTAGCTTTGCAATGATAACAAATATACTTTTTTTATTTGTACATATTTTTTTAAACCTTAATACCAACAGAACCTTCGTTTACTAGCGAACTGGCAATATTCTGCTTTAAAATTCAATAGCCCTCTTTTGTGATACTTACTAATAAGCTACAGTTTGATGATACTTATGAAAATATTCATTATTATGGTTATGAAGAGAGAGAGGTAAATATCATTTTATTGCCAATATAACCTAAATTTGGTCGCGCTTGAATGGCCACAGAAGCTCCGTAGAATATATTTGCACTTTAAGATTTCCTCTTTGACATTACAAAAATAAAAGAAAAATTTTAAAACTTTCACCGGTTTTTTCTTCTTTTGTTTAGGTAATTTACCATAGTATTATTAAGTAGACATCATCTTTTTTCTTCGTTCCTGGTGTTTTCGGTCTGTCACCAAAGTCAGTATCCAAGAATCTTGGTGCTAACATCTAATTCTTACAATGATTTTGGTGAATGTTAAATCTAATGCCCTGGATCAAATAGTCACATTCTGGAACAGTGATGTATTCATGATAACAGGGGTAAATTAAATTATCTTCTCCCAGTAGTTATCAATGATTTAGTAAATATAAATGTCCGGATGATGTCATTTTTTCACCCTTGTGTGATATTTCATTTCAAATATTTCATTTTTCATAAAGAAGTACGCGCTGATGGCCAGTATCTATACAACAAATACCAATGTAGGTACTGCAATTGATGCATAAAAGACGCTGTTATAATTTGAAATTATTATTAATTAAATTATAATTGATAATTAGAAAGTTTAATAATAGTGATTCCTTGTTGTAGTGACTAAGAAGTAAAGCACCATGGGATATCAAATGAGGCGAATTTGATACGAGTCAAAGAAATCGGTTTTACCGCAACTTTAATATTTGAGACTTGTTCTGCCCTGTGTATTCCCCCATCTCTAAGAAAATGCACTCGTGTGTTTAAAGATGGAAATCAGCTGTGCAGTCATCAGGTCGGTTAAGATTCAAAAATGATTTCTTAAAATGTATATCTTTTTGAGTGACTCCGTATAAAGAAGAAAAACATGCAATCCTCAGTGGACATCTGGATGTCTAATCTGGATAAAATCTGGATATTCTGGATAAAATCTAATTTATTGAATTACAAATTTTCCTATTGAAGTCGTTTATATAATTTTTTTCAACTGGGGAAATTCATATAAAATTTAAATATACTTTCCTCGTTCATTTTTTCACAAATTTATATAAGAAAGTATTCTACTCTAAAAATTTAATTTATACTTGGTATATATGCTTTATTTAAAGAATCATTTTTCTAGGAATATTTAGAAAGATTGATAAAGTAATAAAATTTAATAAAGACATCTTTTCGTAAGATTTCCAAGAGGAAGAAGAAAGTAAATTACATTAAGCCTTACTATTAAATTTCATGGGAAAAAATACAATGTAACAAATTTCAAATATATTTATGAAGAATTAATATTATGGTGAATATATTATTTATACAGTCTGGGTATTTTATTTTTATTATAAAATACTCTACAAAAATAACTTCTTCGCCTGGAAACATTACATATAGAATATTAATTTATTCGTTTTAAATGAAAGAATATATTGGTCTGTTAAAAAATGAATTTATAAATTTCGAATAAAATCCAATTTTCTCTTTTATGACAAAAAAAAAGAAAATCTAATCAATGATTTTTAAGAGCATTCTAAATATAATTTAATAAAATATGTGTATATAATATCCAATTATTCTTTCGCTGAAAATTGATGTTAAATTTGAAAAATATATATATTTTGTTACTTTGTTATTTCCGAAATATTTTTTAAATTATTGCTCACGTTAGCATTATTGTAACGTTTTGTTTTACTTTTTACAATTCCTTTATTTTCCTCAAACGTTTTTAAAAAGTCAATTTTTAAAGTTTATTAATCATATAAATAATTTAGCTGATTTAATTTTATGCCCTGTTATTATTTTCTTTAAAATTCAATTTTGATCCTTAAAAATATCCTCCTTCGATTTTTTTTATTTCAATGTAATAATATAAAACTATTTTTAATTGAAGAGATTAAAATACTTTTCAGTTTATAATTGTGTAAAAAATATTCCTTTTTCATAAATTTTTCCTTCTTTTTTCACTTCATATGTATTAACAACAACAAAAAATTCAATCATTTTTTCCTTTAAAGCTATTTGTATAATAATCAAAATTATGTTACTAAAATTCCGTGTTATTATATGTTTAATTAAATGCATATAAAATTAAGTACCTACAAAAGAAATATTAATCTTCTTTTCTGGCAGTTGTGTTTTTATCATATGTTTGTTACAGACATAATTTTTTTTTACTTAATTATTTTAAGTTGGCTTTTTTTCTGCTAAATCTTACTGAGAAAATGTTTCTCTTTTATCCTATTAAGATTTATCCTATTACTTTTGATAGTTAATTTCATGAAAATAACTTTACAATTTTTTCAGATGAATGTATTTTATTTTCGATTATTTGTCAAATTCCACCTAAGTTCTTTGTTTGGCAATCAATTTATAGAAGAGAAATATCTTTAATTTTTCATAAAATTTTATCTATTACGAAATTTTTCGGGTTTTTTTTAGATTTTAAGATCAGCTAAAACACTACTGGCATTGAAAAAAAAAGGGAATACGTGATGCTAGTTTCTCTTTCTTTTCACTAGTTTCAATTCAAATGAATAGAAAGTTTGCCGATGTGAAATGTATTATATTAATAAATTTTTTTATGAATGCTGACAAAAGACGGTGAATTCCTTTTTTTAAAAAATATTTACTTATTATAAAACTGTTATTATTCATTTCGTATGAAGGAAATTTACAGATCACCCGATTTTGAATAATTTATCTTATCAAAATTAGAACATTTTCTTAAGAAAAGATGTCTAATAAATACAACTGTCATGCTATATTTTTCTGTAGCACTAATGTTATATCTAGTAGTTATAATAAAATGAATGTTATTTGAAGTAAGCAAATTATTTCACACTTTACAGACTAAACAGTTTGACAGCGAGATATCACACCAGGAACATATATTTCGAAAGCACATTCTATGCACATCGGATCGATTTCTTGAAATGTTATTTAATTGAAAATTAATTAGAATTCTGAATATCAAATTTTTTTTCGATATCATTAAATAATTTTTTTTAACTTTTCAATGTCTTACTGTAGAGCTTTTTTTTAAGTAAAACTTCAAAAAAGTACTTCATAATTTTCAAAAAAATTTTAATCTATCTACTAGTAAAAGAAGTGGTTGGGTGACTATATCTTAATAGACCAAACCAATTGGCCTAAACCTCCCTAAATTGGTACATATATTTTTTTGGAAAATAAAAACTTGGCCATACAGCATTTTTTGAAAATTTTAATTAGAATTTAATTTTAAAAATTCCAGAAATATTTCCATACAAAAATTATTCCTAAAACTTTTTAAAGAAACAAAAATTATCCTTTTAATAACAATAAATGAATAAATTATAAATATAAATAACAAATGAATAAATTATAAAAAATATTCTATAAGATTTTCTAAGATTTTAATTCGTAAATAATCATAAGATTTTTAAAAAATGTTATAATTAAACACGTTTTCCTCCCACAATCATATTTAAAAAAAATATGTTTCGTTTCAGCAAAATGGTTTTTCTATTAAATGAAATAAAACCGTTTATGTTTCAAATTAAAGTTCATCATTTTGAGAATATGAAGGAAATTTAAAGGGAATAATGCATTGCACAATGAACATAAAAGTGTAAAGCTTTCAATAGTATAAGAAATTCGGGCTATGAAAATTTAAGTATAGTAATTTATCATAGGGTTACATAGAATGTTAATTGAAAAATAAATATTTTATGTAAATAAAATATTTAATTTTCAATAAACATTAAATATTAAATATATAAACAATTCAATTGTATCTTTAAGGAACATTAATTAAGGTGAACCGGCTGGTCACCAAAAGGCAACTATTTTAACATGAAAGAGTCTTTATTAATGTACTAAAAGTGATTAAAAACAGTGTTGTTTTCAAACATTCTAAGATAGGGAAGCATGATATGCTGATAGGAATATTCTCAGTAGCTGTAATTTTGAATGTATCTATATTCTTATTATTTGTTTGACGTTTTTGTTATTTGATTATTTTTAATTGACGTTTTTGTATCTTCTATCATTATTACTTAATTTCCTGATATTTTGAAATTATCATTTAAAAAATTTATAAATATTTTTTTGCTTTTAAATATTTACCATATCTCATAATTTGTTATTATAATAATTATAGAACAATTAGGATAATAATTATAATTACGAACGTTTGTTCTCTGAAGTTCGTTACTTTGATCCAGAATTTAAAAAAAAATATTTAAAATCAATCAATTAACTGATGATAAATTTCTGAAATATCGTTCTTTCATCACGAACACGCAACCGCGCAAAATTATAAAATATCGCATCAGGAAATGATTGGTTACATAATCCATTATTCCAAGCATGAATCAAGTCAAATTAAACGAAAGAGCCTAAAAATAAACCCATTCTCATGCAACCAGAATAAAGAAAACAACGAAATCATTGGAAAGAATCAATAACGCGAGTCCGTGGAATGATTTATTGCGAGTGTTGGAATAAATCAATTCAAAATTACTACATCTGTATGAAGAGTAAATCTCTTTTCATTTAAAACGTATCCATCTTCTCATTTAATAATAATGTTAAGGAGCAGAAAGGTTTCAGTCCCAACCGCAATGAATAGTGGAAGCCTCAAAACATTCATTTTAATGAACGATGCGGAATATTAATAACGCTTATTTGTTAAGGCTCCGCATATTCGCCAGCGGCAGTAGTCCGTGATTCCCCATTGTTTCTCAATTAATTTTTATAGTCTCCGAAGTAATCTAACATTTCCGTTTTAATTTACAGTTAAATTTAAATTTATAAATTTACCAGCTAATATTTAATAAATCGTACTTAAAAATGAATCCGAGAGCGCTGGATATATACTTGTTTATTTATTTACCGAGGCTCCTATTAATTTTTCTAAGGTTTCTGTTAATTTTTTTGTAGAAAGCTATCTTATTTAGAATTAATTAAAGAACTTTAATTGTTTTAAAAAGCCATTAAGCTTATTTTCATCACTTCCATTTTTGCGTTTTTAATTAATTTTTCATCATTTTCAATTAAAGTAATAAAATTACGTTACAATTTTAAATTAGTTGAATAAAAAAATTAATCAAATAATTATATTTCCTAGTTAATTAGTTTAAATAAATAAAAATGGATGGCATATATTTTCTTTTTTTGTATTCATAAATAGAAATTCGCACTATTAAGGTTAAAAAATAATAAATTACAGAGTAAACATTTATTCTTTAAAAAAAAATTGGAATCAACTTTTTTCTGCGCAAATAACGTAGAACAAAACAAATCAGGTTCTATTTATAATGATTTATAACTTATAATCAAAATAATAAATAAAACGTTTTTTGAAACAGCTTTTGAACCATTTTCTTTGATGAGATGTTTAATGTTAATTTGATTAGTTGACTATTTGTTTTTACTTATGTTTAAAGAGGCTGATTGCACTTTTCTGATTTAGATAATAACTTTAAATACAATTGTAGTATTTTTTTTTCTTATCAAACCTGGATTGCATTTGTTCTTCACAAAATCATCTATATTTCTAATTAACATTTCTATTTAATTTCTAATAGTATTTATTTCAACTGATTAAAAATGGTATAAAAATAAAATACCAATTTCTATTTTCGTGTTTTTCTAATAGTTTATCACACAAAAGGTATCCTTAATGTAATAGGGTTTTTGCATTTGTCACAAAATATTATACGCCAGTAGTAATTCCAATTATTCCATATCATAACTACATTATAACGTGGTTTTTGGTATATAATATCTCAGATTGAAGCCGCTTAACAAGAAGAGATTGTAATCATGTTTCATTAAACTTAATCATGTTAATTTGTATAAATGTGAATTCAATATGGAGTGAACAGCTATCGGGCATTTTTGAAGATACTGATTTAAAAGAAATTCCAGAACAAATATATTTGCAATATTTTTAGATAAATAAATATCAGTAGGTCAAAATAAGTTAATCATAACAAATGCAGTCAGCGACATTCCATGAAACATCTTCCGGCAGATTTAAAATGGCGAACAAGAGTTGCTTTGTATTTCGTTTGTTGAGTCAGAAAGCTTGTTAAAATGTTTCAAGGTCACTGTCTTAACGACTCTGTCTGGGCTCGCGTTTTGAGCGTCATTTGTGCGCTTTCTTTCTTTTTTTCTCCCTTCTCCATTTTGCTTTATTTTTATTTTTGCGGTGATAAAATTGTGATTTATGTATTGGGGAGTCTCAGCTCAAATGCTTTTTTTTATTATTATCATTTCTTTTTAGTTTTCTTTTCCCTTCCCCACTTCAACGCGGTTTTGGTTTCTCCTGTAGGAGTAAAATTACGCTTTTCTTCTTCAATCGCTTTTGTTGGGAGACTATTGCTTTCTTGAACATAAGGAACGATTTGAGGTTGTGGATTTTGCCGACGTTGAATACGTGGTATGTTAACATTATTTCCGACGCCAGTATTGCGTTGGGAGTTCAGAAAGTGCCTTCATATATATATTACAAATGCTGATAAATTATCAAAATGTTCTTAAAAGTAAGGCGATCGTACATTTGGAAATATCTTCAATGCCGTCCCTAAAAATACTGAAAAGAACCAAATGTTATCTCTGTTTAAGTTAGTCACATTTTCATATTTGAAAAAAAAAATGTCTATTTCATAGACAAAGGTAAGGCCAGTATAGAGAGAGCATTCGAAAGCAGACAATTTGAGAAACACCACTTAGAGTTAGCATCGTGCAGGAAACAATTGGAGATTTTCAAATTTGATTTTAAAATTAATATTAATAATAATGTATAGAGCAGCAAAATCCTAACAACTTTGACACGAGGAAGGTATTTTCACTACCTAAAGTAAGACGTCTAAGGACAGCACAATAATTTGTTTATGCCATTTTTAAAGTCAAATAACATGAATATCTGAAAAATCAATAACATGCCTGGAAATTTACTTTTTCAAAGGCATAGAAAATAAATAACGGGTGTAAAAAAAAAATATTTTACTCTTACGTACCCTTGCCCATAATTAATTTGCCCACATTCCCATGTTACGCCACAAACTTGAGGGCATTGTTCTTAAAATGTGTGCATATATTTCAATTATCCTATGATAAAAGAAAATGAATATTTCCCTTCCCTTCTGAGCCATTTCCATTTCTATTACTTTCTTTGTGAATTGGAACTTTGAAAATGGAAGAGAATATAATGATGAGAGAATTCAAAAGAATTATAAGGCAATAGATCTAAGCGATCAAAAGTTACTTTTAAATCCTTTAAATTCGTAGAGATTGCTAATCTATTTTTGAGTAAGTTTGTCTTGAAGAAGCGTAATTTGCCTGATTTGTGTTTTTCCCCTCTCTTTAATCATAACAGACACAACAGAAAAACGCAAATTTCGCTAATCCCCAACTTCCACCCTTTTAATTTGGATGGCTCATTTATGAATCTTCCCTGTGAAAATTGTCTTCTCCCTGTACTATTCAAAACCACATGAAAAAGGTAGCTTCTCGATTGACAATAACAGATGTGACATTTGACCGTTCTAACCAGTATATTTTAAGACATCTGTCTTTTAATAATTAGTCAATTTATTCTCACGCTTTAAAATCTTTTTTTATTCAGGTAACATTGTAATGACTTATTTTAGTTTCAATTTTTGCTATACTATTATAAAAATTACTTACTTTTTATATATGTCAAAAGAAGAATGATTTAAAGTAGTAGCATTCTTCAGAAATTAACCATTATTATTAATTTTCATGATTTTTCTCAACTACAGAAGAAAGCAATTATTTTACAGCACCTATCATCACAATAAGGCAAAATAATTATTATTCAATTATTATTTCAATATACTATAAATAATAAATTCATTATACCTTATTTTATTTAAAACTAGGATTCATTATAATCAACCTAGACATAGATTCTACTAGAGATAATGCAGTTATTTTGACTCATCCGGTAGTTTCTAATATCATTTCGTAATCATTTTGGTCAGATAATCCGTAATTAATAGTCCTGTAATTATTTTAATAAATCATTATTCTCATACATTTTATATAAAAAAATATATGATTAATTGAATTTGCATTTTTAACAATTTTATTTATCTGACATATAGTTTTCTAACATAGTTACAATAACATGGAAACCATTTGAACTCTTTAAGCTATTAAATATAAATTGAATTAAATGATAAATGTTTTTAACATTTCCAGAGATTATACGGAGTTTCAGAGAATGGAGTCAACATCTTAAGAAATGATATATGGACATTCTCGAACCATGCATCTACTAGATATTATTTTGATTAGTCACTAACACAAAATAAATTCCAGTCAATAATTATTACTGTCAACTTATAGGATAATTTCAGACTTCCATCGTAGATTTCAAATTAAAGTGTATCTGAGGAACATCTGAAATAACAATAAGCTCACTGTTCTCAAGAGGTTGATGGACTCTCTTCTACTGTCTAGTTTGCAAAGCATGTTATTGCTTTCTAACAGATTTTCGAATATGAAGTTTGAAGATCCCCGATTTATCATAAAACTTCTCTAAGGATAGTCCAAGATGGACGTCTGTCTAATGAATGTCCAATCCACCAGAGTTAAAAGTAATGGCCCAGCAGTGGTAGAAAAATTTGAAGAAAGGTGCCCTCTCAAGTGCCTTTATTTGAACGTGATTTTAATCAGCAACAATTCCAATATCTAATGGTAAAAAAAATCCGAATGCGACGCTCTCTCAAATAAGCTATGTCAATGCCCCCCCCCTACACATACACACTTTTCTACCTAAAGGAGTTTGTGCTATATTCAATCTCGAATTTCCACCTAAGCATCCTAGTTCTATATGGAAGTCTATTTAAATCGTTTTATTTTTTCCAATAAAATTCTTAGTTAGCATTTATAGTTGTAAAAGAAATAAAATTGTAAAAAAGAAAAAAAATTAGGAATAATTTTATTAGAATAACATTATTCTTAATCAAGTATAATTGACCAGATTTTCAAATGTTACACTACGTCCACTTAGTTATTGAAATATTAATAAAATTAAAATTTTATTTCAATGCTATTGTGTCCAAACGTCGATAACAGGTTTTTGGGATTCATAATTCATGAATAAAAATAAATACACACAAGGTAATAAAATAAAAAATAACATAAAATAAATCATCAAAAATATGCTGTATAAAAATAATTTAATAATAACAGCTGCTCTAAAATTTAATTTATTTAAAACAGAGAATGACACTGCTCATCTAAAATTAAAATTTAATTAATCTATTAACTCAAAATTAGATTTCGAAAAAAAAACTTGATATAAATGCAAAAAATTCAAAAGTTCCAGCACATTTTCATTAACTTTAGCACAAATGAATAAAAAAATTGAACAATCCACATTTATGCCGGTGAAATAAATAAAATTAAGTAAGCGTGTAAAAGTTAATGAAAACTACAGAAAGCTCCGGATCGATAAACAATGTTTCATAGAATATTTGGTTTAATGATATTATTCTTATTAAGTTCGAATTTTGTAGCAATCAACTGAAATTTGTGCTTTCTGTTTTTCTTTGCTAAATTTTCCTCGATACAAAACAAAAGACTGGAATCAAACTTACGTTACATCCTCTATAATTTCCTTTCATAAAATTTACGTTTCTGAGAAAATCCTTGACACAATTTGCTTTTTATCCTTCTTAGCATTTTCGAAATATACTAAACAAGTGTTTTCTTACTTAATACGGGTATTGTGGCAAAATTTTTTGAATGGCATTTGTTTTAACTTTTATTTTCTGGTGTTTTGATTTTTTAAATATCTACATCCAAAATTATTTCTTATATTCATCTTTTGTATTCTAAACATCTATTATAAAATTGTTATTGCACGTTAAAATCTAAGATATAATTAAATGACATATTTTACGAAACAAATTTTCTTAGAGTAACTTTATACGAGTCTTTCTGATTTCTCATACATAAAATATGACGAAAGTATTAAAAACGTATCTTCGCATTTCGTGCCGCTCTGTGTTCAAAAAATCCAATTTCCCCATTATGTCTGTTTATTTGACTATGGGCACACAAACGAATGAAAGCTAGATGAATGAAATTTCACTATATGGACTACGAACTTTTTATCGCATTTTAAACGTGATTCTTTCAGAGGAAGCCTGTCTGACTGGTTGCACAAATACAACTGATATTATAGCAGAAAAAGTGTTCAATTGATAAAATTTGGTACACAGGTTTAGTATCAAAATTGTAGATTGTTATACAATTTTAAAGTAAATCTTCCAAAATATTGACCATCTGTTACAATTATTTCGAAAATTCTCTCAGGAACGATGATGTAGATAAAATGGAGACTTTATTGTCTACGAAACGTGTATTAAATGCACACTACACAAACTATAAGTACACAGAGAATTGACATTATTCAATCCGCTAATTACGAGTAACAGCAAAGCTCTTGTTAGAACTCAAGCCAAAAAGAAAAGACGTTCTCTCAAGCCAAGCCAACTATCTCAGCTCTCTCTCTCTCTCTCTGAACTGACTCCCACGCCTCGCCTTATATAGCGTGCGTCTAATATGGGTGGGGCTAACGCAGAAACAGAGCGGACGTTTCAGGCGAATGTGAGAATTTCTCCAACGTTCACTAGGTACAAATCTTTATTTCTTAGCTTCCACTATACATTTCAGCGTGTAGTAAAAACCGTTAACCCTCATAATGTGGCCAACTCACCTACATACCCAAGTTAGTCGAATATGACGATCATCTGATGGAATTCCCCTTTGAACAGTCTTTTGTCGCTGACGCATGATTCCGTTACAAATAATTTTTATACAATTCAACTATTTACAAAATTTACATCTAATTACACAAAATTCATGACAGTATTTACTTCTGCTTGTATGTAAATGCAATAATTCTAAAACGCAATGACTTAAAAAATGAAGGTCATTAAGGTCCTTAACTACAACTGTAGTTCCGCGTGAAAATTTGGTTTCAATCTGTCGGATGTCCAGAATACAAATTCATGCAATAGATTCAATAGCAATTTAAAATTCAAGCTAAAAATCTATATTTTGTCCATGCAAGGCATTTGCAGCCCTCCTCAAGGGTCTTTAGTTTCATGAAGTGGAGAAATAGAAGTCCTTTATTGGGGAATATGCAAGAATCTTTTGAAGAGACATTCTCGTTGATTTCTTTTTCGATTGATACACCTCAAATAAAAGAAAATATAGTCAATTGGCGATTATCTACGAAAGCAGATTTTTTGAATGCTGTAGATTAAGCGACAAAACGATTGAAAATGGTCAAAGTGATATAAAAGTGTGTATTCATTTTTCTTATTTGCCATGGATTAGTGCCTTTATTTCTTAGTACCAGTTTCTTAATTGAAAATTGTACTTTAACATGTAATTAAAAGAATTACAATAAACTTTAAGATTATAATACAATAAATAAGCGATCACTAAGAAGAGGGATGGGGACATTTAATGGGATTGATGGTCCGATTATCAAGTTTCTGCCATGGAAATGAAGATGTTGAATTCCATAGAATATGCTCCATTGCAAATCTTCTGCACTATTAATCATATTAATTTTCCTGATTCCTGCTAAAAGTTAATATCAGTGAATAACATTATTTCTTTTTATTTATTTTTATTTTCCATGGCATATTACAAGTGATAATTGATAGAAGACTGGATTATAGAGAATACCAGTGTCAAAAAATGAAAAAAAGAAGGTAAAAAAGAGTTTTCAAGTAAAGGCAAGGAACCCATAAAAGCCATGGGTCGTGGAACTGATTTTGTAGCACTTTGCTTCCAAAAATAAGCAAAGTAAATTCTCCTTTCTAGTTACTTGGCTGACAGGCTGGGGTTTATTTTAGAAAAAAGGATTCGATCCCTGAATTGTCTGTTTTATGTAGAATGTTACTGGAAAATTTCAAGTGTGAAACTCAAATGGACGTGAGAGCATGTGAGAAGTTCCTTCCCTTCTGTAAAAGGTCACAGAGTGAAAATTTTTGGTCATATTTTTTGTTTCTTCTATGCCAAAATAGAAGAGAGAGCAATGTTCCTGAAAGTTTCTTAGGCAAATACCTCCAGAGTCTGAGATATCTGCGCGTTCTAAACTTCTTCAGGTTATTGAAATAATGTAGTTGTATTCGTCCGTTTCCACCCTATATCACAAAAACCCAAAATATAAAATATGGTTCTTAAATAATGCAATATATTTTATGTGATTTTTTCCAAAATGGTTATTTTCTATGAAAATTTTCGATGAAACCATCAATGGGAAGATCTGTTTCTTAGCTCTTCCATGCATGTGAATAAGATTTCTGGTCGTGTTTTGTAATGTTAGATAGGCAGAATCTGAGATACACGTGTAACACAAAATCATTAATCTGTATAGTTTAATGTAAGTCAGTATCAAATTTTAATGAAAAATCGTTGTTTGTAGCTATAACTTTTCTTGCTTATGTGTGCTCCGTACTTCAAATATGCATCAATCCAGAAAAGGAAAATGTGGGTTTGCCCTCCCAATTGTAGATATATGTTTAATTTTATGTCCAATTGGTCAAAGGAGGTAGTCTCAAACGACACTCGATTTCTATGACGATTTTAGAATCAAGTATTATATGAAAGAAATAATTTTATTGTACGAGGTTATAAAGAAGAAAGCAGCCTGATAAAAAGACAGGAAAGTAACAAGTACACAGTCTATCGTAATTAAACGATTATACTAAACGAAATTTAAAAGTTATTTTTTTAGGTCTATTAAATAAAATCAAAATATTTTGAATCAGATTAATTGAGATGCAAATAAGCTAAAATATGTAAATACCTTCCATGTTTTATATTTACCGTAGGGTTAATTTTAAAAGTATCGCATATAATATCATAGCATATCTCATTAAACTTACTGATCAAGAAAGTGAATTTAGATAGGTGCTTTACTGTTTTTAAAAGAAACATAATATCTGTGAAAGTTTTGTAAAAGAGGTACCTTTTATTACTCTTTAGAGACAAATGTAATGAAATGCAATTGAACTAATTTTCGAGTTTTAATGAATTAAAAGTTATTTTTTTGGTTGAAAAAGAAAAGGTTCATCCTGTATGGGCAAAGTTAGGGCAAAAGGACTCTTTCTTACAACAGAAGTAAACTTATTTATCTTCGTCTTTATTACCAGCCCATTTGAAAAGATCCCACAGCTTACTCTTCAACACTGAATACTTCTTTTAACGGAATATTAGAATAAATAAATAAAAGGAAACTGGAAGTGTGTCACTATCATTCACAACCATTTTTTTTTTCAAAACTCAGCTGGATGCATAAGAATGTTCATTAATTTCATGTCCCTTCTTCCTCGATCACTTTTCCTCTTATGATCTATTTCTGTTGATGATGATGACGTGTCCGCTTTACAACAGAAGCATTAGCTTCTGAGGGAATGAGCCCCTGAGCACCCGAGGGCAGAAGTCTGACTTCTAGCTCATATGAAGATGACACACTTATCACATTCGCTTGCACAGCCCCTTTTTACAGGAATGGGGCATGTTCATTCAGCTCGCAAATAGAACCCAGAAGAACTACCATGCTCGGGCCGGGACTCGAACCCGGGACGCTTAGATCACGAGCAAGACTCGCTACTTCTGTCCTAGGACGCCAGTCCCATTTCCGTTAAACTTGGGAAAAAGTGTGTCATTTAGCAAGAGTGAGTAGAATGGGATGCAGACGCATTAACGGGTGATAAATGGGTTACTCGCATATTTGAATTATAATTAAATCGATAAGTTATCTTCATTCAACAGGGAATTGCAATGATGAAAATAAACTGTTCAATAGAAATCATGCTTTTTCTTTGAAAAGCTCTTTTTTAACAAACCAAACTCTATGAAAATTATTGTTATTTGTAATCTATTCTATATTTATAACAAGTATCCCTTGTTAAATAGGGATGTAAGCCATCCCTATTTTCGCCCTACTTGAACCAGCCGCTCAATAACTTCATCTTATCCCATTCACTTCCTATGGCCTCATAGCATTATACCTTAGGTGTTTTGGGAGTCCCCTTTGTTAGACACTTTTTAAACATGCCATATACTTGTGTATTTCATCTTCTTATTTTAGAGCCTTAAATCAAAAAATACTTCTAAGTTTCTAAAACGAACCATACAAATAGTTTTCGATCTAATATAATTTCCCAAATTCTCCCAAATCGGTTTTTAAATATTTTCCCACAAATAATTTTGTTTGTGGCGTATTTGTGAAGTGACCACTTCCATCAGCCCTCTGGCAACCCGCAGGTTTAATATTATCGTCCGAAGATCCTTAGGCAAGGATCTCCACTGGCTTCGAAAATTCCCTTTTAAAATATGAATCCCCCCGCCCCGCCCCCGGGCGAAGCGAAAGCTCGGAGCAGTAGTGATTTTAAAGTGCACTTTAAGAGAACCTCTCAAGGGCGGAGAGGCTAAAAATGTTTTACGGTGCGTAAACACGGAGGAAGCAGTCACAATAAATAAGATCTCGAGTAGACGAACACTGTGGCTTGGTTAGAAAAGAGGGTTTGTCAATGTGTAAAACCGGCAGTTTAAATTTTCTGCGAAAGATTGTCTGCGCTGATATTGTTTTGAAACGGAAGTTCAACGCAGGGAAATATGCAAAATGCGCATATTTTGAAATTTCATTGTAACATTCAACAATGCTGGATAAATGTTAAGAGAATTTCTGTAAATAATTATTTCCTTTTAAAAACATTTAAGGAGTTTTGACAGCCGTGAAGCGAATTGGAGTCTGGTTTAACTCAAACTCGTTTCGAACATTTGATTATCTAGTCTCTTAGTAATAAAAAATTCCAAAGAAAGTTCGAGAATATATTAAAACAAAAAACATATTCTAATGAGGCAATTAAAATAAAAACTCTCTTATTTTTTTCTAATCAGTTCAATAAGCAGAATTATTACTGCAAAAGAATTTGATTCTAGGCAGATTCAAGGAAATAATTTTTTTAAAAAAATGCTAGAAATACCACCTTTTTAATTTATAATTAATTCATTGAAGCAAGAAAATAGAGGAATTTCAACTTTTCTATTTTGCTTCTTTATTACAATAAAAAATAAGAATACTTATACCTTCAACATTTTTTACCGTTTTCAATATATAACCCGTTTTGTGTTTGTCACTTAGTCATGAATACCTTTTTTTATTTCACCGATTAGATTCAAAATATGATATAAATCTGAAATATTGGTTAACTTCCAAGTACTCGGTTTAAATCGTGTGACTCACTCCAATAATGAATTACCATGTTCAAACTCGAAAAAACAGAGTTTTAATGCTTAGAACATACTCACAATTTGTTAGTTCCAACATTGGCTATATATATATACGAATATTACTTCATAAATAGCATATAAATAACTATAGAATCATTGTACAATTCACTATTAAAAATATGAGGCATATCTGAGGCAAAAAGGATATACCAGATTTAACAGGTCGATGTCTAATCTTTTTGAATGATATTTACATACCATATCGCGAAGTTCGTAGCTTTCTAGGTAATTACAGATTATCACATTGAAGATGCTGTTAAAAATTGTTTTAAAAGTGTGTTGCTGGTTTGTTCGTCTAAGAAAGATAGAAATATTGTAGATTAACTGATGTTTTGAAATTGCAATGCTGTCGATAACTCTTGCAATAGAAGATGAAAGACGTGAATCTCATAATAGTTGGAAAAGCTGTCGATTTATACCAAGAAGTTTCGATTCTGGAACCTTAGAACCCTAAGATCGCCCTTCATCTGAACGGAACCATTATCGCCCCATGCTTTGGAAATTGACGTGAATTTATAGTTGAAATAAATGGTTTTGGATCCCTTTGTCGATTCAAAAGAGTAGGTGATCAGTTCATCCTTTAATATTTTGTTTCAGGTTGAAACTATCGATGTCGTTTCAGCAGTGAGCTTGGATCTAAAGCTCTGTATTTGGCATTATGAATAAACCACAAAACTAGGTTTTCTGAAGCCTGATCTCTTTGTTCTACCAGCTCTCAAATTTTGTTGCAAGAGCTCGAGACCATTTGCATATTTCTGAAAATACAGATAAGTATAGTCGTAAAATTGCACCTACCGTGAATGAATAATATTCAAATATATTATTTAATCCACAACTTCCGCATTAGGCCAACGACTATTTAATCATATATATAGACAGAAGGCATAGAAAATGAATTGTGCTAAGGACAGATTATATCGCTTAATGTGTAAATGATTTCTAATGCTAATTAGTACAGGTAGTCGTAGTATGAATAAGTGACCTACCTTTATTTTGCGCATGTTTAGAATAAACAATCGTAATTGTTTTAATCAAACGTGATTCGATTTTCTGATTAATAATAACACATACGGCAGTTTTATATACGTTATAGATTTTTTTTTAGTTTTGGAATGTAAGAAATTAAATATGCGAGGCTTTGGATCGATTTAAATCTGAACGATCTGATTCCTTTTAAAAAATGAATTATTATTGACGTAGTCAATAATTAACCTTGTATAGCTGTATAAATTCTATAATGGCAAATCTTTTAGTTGTTTTTAGGCTGATGCAAATTTTTTGTGACTACTTCAGTTATTTTTTAGTCCTATTGTATAACCGATCTGTAAGATATTTAATCTACCTTAACATATTAGTTGCTAAACTATTTGATAGTTATGTATATCGTCATACATAACTTAACCATTTATAACCAAAAAACAAGAGTATTAACCATACGAATAGTCGGATGAAACAACATATCTTGCCGACATAAAAAATGCAACTTTTGTGTATTTTCACTTAAATTCTTGTTTGATGAGCTGCGATCTCGTTGAACTGCGGCCAGCCGACACTGAAATGGCAAAAACAATGACCATATGCGTTAATCAAAGTTGAGTTAAAAACATGCTTTTATCAATATATTAAAATTTTAGTATTCAGTTTTATTTGTAAAATCTGTGGATTTCTAAATAAAACTGTAAATGTGTGATCTACAAACTGAAATATTATGTTCCCATTTTCCTTAATAGTTAATGAAAATATGTGATTTTCTTTACGTATTGTGTTAATTGTGACTTCATTACTTTATAATAATATTTTAAAAATTCTATGCTTTTAAAATGAATGAAAAACAATTTTGATAAAGAATTCATTTATGATATTCAATGCATAAATAAAAATAGATTTTTAAAATCTTTTATTTTTTAAAATTTACTTCACAACTAAATTTTGTGAAACCTTAAAATCACTTAAAATTTATTAATTGATAGCACCGCTCATACAAAAGCAAATTTAAGCTACAATTATTAATTATTCGAATATTTTTGAGTATTGCTGTTTGGGAAGAATTTAAGGAGCGTGTTTAATAAGGAAATACAATTATAAAAAATTTCAAAACTCGTGGAAATCAATAAGCAAATGTAAATGCCATCACAAAATCCTTACTGACAAAATGTTTACTATCAGGAAACGAGTTTAACTACAAAATCTTTACTAACTGGATTACTACAAAATCTTTACTAACAGGAAACGAATTTAATTAAATAAAATCACATAATTAACAACAAATTGAAACAATTTCAAGATTTTAACTTGCTTTCAAGAGCATTAAAATGCTTAAAAAAATATTATTCCTTAAAAGCGTGTTTGTGTAAATCCCTCAGTTACATTCTTTATACTAAAGGTCCGACTCATTATCTTGAAAAACGCTCAAAATATAGAAACTGTACAATATAAATCATTCGTTTCTTTCATCATTCACAGTAAATAGTTAAGATCTTTATTTTGTATTATCTATCGTCGTAAGTAACCTGATTCCTACTGCCATCTATGAAAAACAGGCGAGATAGAAATTCATATTCGTTACACTTTTTTTCTGTACACAGAGTTATAAATCATTTCTCTCCACAGAGCGAACAGCAAAAATTTAGATTCGATATGATTTATTAAGATTTATCGAACTTGCTTTAGAGGCCAGGAGGTTTGAATGGAAAGCGGATTATCTATTATTGTTTTCTCATTTCTAAACTAGCCAATGTGCCATTTGCTTCGACCAGAGCAGAATCAATCACATTGTCTACTTCTATTATTGTTGTTAGGATATTTATTAATCAATCAAACTTCAAATTGCTGGAATCTGAACAAGAAAAGATCAGGCGACCTTTCATATTGGATATTGTAACCATCACAATTACATAGATAAGAAACAAAGAGATCGAATACATATATTTTTCAAGGACAGAATGAATCACTCTCTTAGATTTGATAATTAATATTTTCAAATATTCCTGTTTGATTTGTGTTTTCCCTTTAAATCGAAATATGAATGAAACGAAGATAATAGAATAAATCGACTCTGCATTGGGCATAATCTTTCTATGCATAAAAATCTTCTGTTCGGTGATCGGAGCCCTGGTTGTACAATACTCCCCAAAGTTCTTATGGTTTTCTATGTTTTAGTTTATTTCTATTTTGAAAAACATTATTCTACATCTAAAAAGCAAACCTTACGCTATTTTAGCTCGACTCGTTTAGGTATGTAAGGAAAAAGACCCCATCCACATATTTTATAATTTTTCTAATTATCGACTGACTTTTACAGTTTTATATGCAATTTTCTTTTTCAATTTATTTACTTTTGTGTGCTGTTTTTACCTTTTTTTAAAAAAAACTATGTCAAAGTCCTTAAAGTTGATTTTGAATTATAACAAAGACTTTAAAAGTTAAGAGTGTTTTCAAAGTAAACATGATTTCATTTCCTACTATACATTCTGCGCAACTTGGCTAACTTCGGCTTTTGTTTCATAAAACCGCCCTACTAGCTTCCCCTCCGCCTTTTCTTGTAATATCACTCCTAAAAAACTATATTTTCATAAGTTGTGTGCTAATTGACTCACCCCTTTCTATTAGGAAAAATCAAGAAAGTGAATCAAAAACTAATGATAATGGGAATGGGCCATTTCCCCATTATTGTGGTTTTTAAACTGAAGTAAGATGGATTCTAGACAGAAGATCAAGTCATATATGAGATAGAAGTTTAATTTAACTTTAAATATGATTTTAAAATTACAAAGATTTTCAAAAAAAATCATATATATATATATATATATATATATATATATATATATATATATATATTCCGGTTGGAATAAAACTGAAGAATTGCCCAGCTACCAACTAAAGGGCTGTGAGCAATTCTTTAGACATATCGACTCGATAGATGCAAATCGCGGGGCATGATTCATACACTCTATTTCTTGCCAAGTAATATTAATATTAGCTGGAACTTAATATTTTTAACGATATATTTTTATTTTATACCGTGATTCAAGACAGGGCACAGATAAAAAATGAAACAAAGACTCATTTTATCTTTCCTTTCGTTTCTCGTTGTTTCTTACTGGATATGTTTCTAGCTGTTTTATTCTTTTTGCAAATGGAGCAGTAAAGAAGTATCATGAAAGCTTAGGATGCTACCTTTTTCAGGAAATTACTCTACTTTTCCTTTCACCCTTTGCCTTTTCACACCCTTCATCTATTGTGTAATAAACCTACGCAGTAGTTATATTTTCTTGCAATGTGGGAAGATTCATGTCGATCGATATGGGACTGTCGAAAATAATTCCTATTTTTAATAATTCCATATTTCTTATTTTTAGTGTCTTGAAAATAAGGCATTTTTCATGCTAAATTCCATGTTTAAAGCAAAAGCATTTTGACTTTTCATCTAATTATAATTTAAAGAATATAACAACATATTGTTAATAATATGTGGAATTATTCTCTTCTTGATTGCATCGTACGCATTTACAATATGCGTGCTGAGTATTCAGTTACGTTTTATCTTTACAAATAATGAAGTCTATTGTGTATATGTCTGTTGATGCTTTAGAAACTACAACGCTTGAGAAAGAGCTACTAAATTTGGTGCAAGTAAACTTTGAAAAATAGGACTGTAAACCTCAGTTTTTTTAAAAAAATTTTAATTAAATATTAAATGAAATTTGGTACAAAAATAATTTTTATATAATTTTAAAACTCACTGTAAACTATACCAGTCTGGTTAGGGTGCAAATTTTTCTGGAATTTTACCAGATTCTTAAAATAGTTTTTCAATAATTCTCAACCTTAGATTTTATTTTTAAGGGATATTCAAACCTATCGATAAATATTTTAATCTCATGACTTTTTTTATATTTTTGAAATTTGAGAAATAAAATAGTTATTTATAATCTGCTAAATTATTTTTAATTTTTTTATCAATTAGTTTAAAGTTGTAATTGTTTTATTGAAAGTTCAATCGCTTTTTAATTAATAATTCCAAATTATTCTGTATTTTGTAAGTGAAAGATTAAAAAGTTAGAGAAATATTGAAATATTATCAAGATTAAAAGGTACAACTTTTTCATGCGAGGAAGCAACATTTATTTATTTTTCAAATTTAATTGTTGAAAATGATTACATAATGGTTAAGAGATGCAGATTAAAGATGTAGATTTTTCAAAGAAATTAAGTTAAAAGAATTGAGTATATATTTATTTATTATACTAACAAACAAACTTTGTATTACGTGAATAATTTTGCATCTAATTATTTTTCAGAGTGCAAAGGGTTAAGGTTTCAACATGGTTTTGGATTGTGTTTTGAAATTCCGTGATTCTAGTAACAGTGATTCTTTAGAATTATTCAAATGTATGTAATTAAAGAATTTAAATTATTTAAATTTAATGTTTGATATTCCAGCTTTTATTTAACTACGAAAAGTTAAAAGAAAAATATGAAGACCATGTTTCATTAGTAATAATAGTAGCAATTTTCTTGAAAAAACGTGGAATCCTTTGGTTTCAGCTTTACGAGGATGCGTAAAAAGCATTTTACGTAACGGAATCCAGACAGAATCAATGACAGCGTCAATGAACTTATTTGAAAGAAGGGTCGTCTTTGGCTAATGATTTAGTTCATGATTCATTTAATGCGTTGACAAGATCACTATTTCTTTTATTATTAAATTTATCTTTAGCCGACTGAATCATCATTTATACAGATTTTTTTATATTAATCAAGGACTAAATATCCGGTGTTTTTTAAATAATGTTTATACGCTCTTATCTTCCTAATTTTAAAACGAAGTGGTTTCGAAAAATCTCTTCTAAATTCCTGACGACAGGTCAAGTTTCAACGCTGGTACTTTTCAATTCAAAAATTGGATTTCCTTTTTCACAAAGCTGTGGATTACCGCAACTTATACTTGCATAAATAACAAAAAAATTTAAATGAATATGTTAACAGAATATTATTGATTAACTATTTTCAGAAAGTTAGAGTGTAGATTGCAGTTAACTTCCTGGAAGGAACGTTGATGTGAAACAGGAAATCATCTTTCAACATGTAACAATTATATGCATGCGGCTCCTGTAAATGAATTGAAAACCAAGAGAAATGATTAATTATTTTTCTACTTAACCAACCGTTCAATAAGTTGTATCCTCCCATTCATTTTGCCGGTCACAGTTGTTGATGTGTGGCTTCTATGCTATTTCAGAAATTGCACAGTGCATATTTATGCGTAGATTTAGGGTCAAAGCGGTTCTCTTTAAGAAAGAGATTAAATATAAAGCGGCTTTTCTTGGAATCATTTGTACTTTACCAATTCAATTAACATAACTTTAAAAAATGGTTTCAGAAAATTCCCAATTATTTAAGTAAATCTTTCCACAGAAAGGTGCAAAAGTTTCAAAGAAAAATAGATGATATTGATTCTTTAATCCCACACTTTAGCATAATAAATTTTTTAACATACATACTTAAAGGGCTGCAATAAATAAATTTACTGAATTATAATTAACTTGGGTAACGTCTCTCAGATAATTCAAAAAAAATGTAAGAAAATACACAATTATTAAATTTTCCCATTTTTTGATGCTTTATGTTACGTCCATCATTAATATCAGCTATTTTCCAGAAACAATATGCATCTGCCAAAGGAAAACATTATAATCTAATTAAAACTATCGCCTCACCCATGTTACAAAATAACAATATTTTCCTTTGCACGTGTCCTTCATTGTCGTTTTTCGTGAAAAGCACACCTTCTAATACAATTTTATCCTTTTTTAAATACACATATTATTTTATGTACTGAGAAATAGATGATAGTACTTAATTTTTTTTCACTTTTTTTCACCTTTTACTGTGTGGGTATTATTGATCATTACGATGTCGAGAGAATTCCTTCACTCTCAATAATTATATCTCATAATTATAAATGCATTCAACAATTATTATAATATCAAAATTAGTCGTTACAATCCTGAGAACTGAATATATTGTTGTATGTAATTATAAATATCTACAACAATCATAACCCGCAATTTCAATTAGATGAACGGAGTTATTGTTAAGCATTCCCATATCAGCAAAAGGCCACCACTCTGCGTTTATAATCACAAGAGATATTGATTCGCATAAAAAAAACTCAAATAAGATCGAAATTTCTGTAGTTATTATTAGCATAGCATTTTTCACGTTCGTGGACAGGATTTCAAATTAATACTTAATATTTTATGAATTGCATCTAATATTATAGTTTTGAATTGGCACTTTAATTAAAGGTTTGGGGCACCTAAGGGAAATAATTGGTTTTCTTACATCCTTACATTTGACAAAGTGCGCAAGAAAAGGAAAAAATTTGCATGTATGAAAGAATCAATTTATATTTCATCTCGTTGACTCGCTAATTTTAGTGAACAAAAATCTTATAGATCTCTATTTTTAATGCCAATATCAATCGAATTGTGATTGAATTCAATTTTCTAGATTAGTTTTTCTTTGGTGAAATCTATATAAGCCAGATAACATCTCTCGGGCTGAATTGTCATTTTTGCTCGATCGGCTTGTTACTCGGTTACTAACCATAAGATTGGGAGTTCGGGTCTAAAACTACCGCCGCCTCATTTCTTTCGGTTTCTGCATTTGAAATGACATATGCATTGAGAGTATTCTAAGCCATTGGCTTAATTTCGTTTGAGTTACAGATCTACTATATGTAAGATATATTTCAAATGCTCTCTTCCTAATTCATTTCTGTTTCGAACTGTCATGACAAAACGCATATAGAAGAATAAATACTTTCTGTTGACCAACTTCCTTCAAATTTTGATATCAATGCCTAGTACCAAATTTTATCCAATCACCTCATTGCATTTTGAGCTATCATATTAAGTCTGAAAATATAATTTCTATGAACTCAGAAAAGATAAAAAAATTCATCCGAATTTATCCACGAATACTTTGCTTTGTCTTATCATTCAACCAACAGAAATCATTTCATATGAATAAACACCAGGTAAGGTATAATTAAGTGTAAAAGAAAAGTGGCCATTAATTCATTTACTAATTATAATCTACGGCCTACGCTTAAGTAGAAAAATAAAAAGTTATTTATTTAATATAGCAAAAATAGCAGTTAGTCAATTTTCGTTGTGATAAATTATCATAAACAAATTAAACTGACAAGAAAACGCTTTTTTCAAGAAAAGTTAGAATGTTAGTATTCACGCGAGTAATCTTGGGTGAATGACTGATAAGGTCAAGAAGGGTAATTGGGAATGGTGATTAGTATGCACGACTAAGAACCTCAGCACGAAGCCTTAATAAACTGAGAACGTGTGAATTTCTTAAGGTATTTTAAAGAAAGACGGAGAGCAATTTCTTGCTTTTTTTTCAATGTTCTTTTTTTAGCGTTTGTTTACTTGTAACCACATTAGAAATTATGTGAAACTAAAAATTTCTTAATTTTTATAATTTATTCCGGTCATAGGTTGTTTCAAGGTAAATTCCAGAATAACATATTTCCTAGATTTGTAGGACTGGGCATAAAGGTTAAAATTAAGATGTGATTCATTTACGGGTATTTTTTCCACTTCAGAAACAAGTTAGTATTTCCAATTACCCCTGATAATTTTCTTCTTTGGGTAGTAACGAATAGGCTTTTAATGATATTAAAACCTAAATTTTTACTGAAATCTGGATTATACTTTATGATATGGTAGAAAGTTGTATTAAATATAAGGAAAATGTACTGCTCTGTCCTACCAATATTTTCATACCAAATAAGCAGAAGGCATATTTGCAGAAAGTACCATGCAATTAAAATACGTATTACATTTAATGTATATAAGTTATTATAATTGATTGAATTTTTTTTGACATCAATTCTAAAAAAATAAGAAAACCAACATTGAGGAAGAAAACAAGCGTCATATTTAGAGAAAAAAATGAAGATTGTGTTTTCACTTATTTTTCAATAAGAAACGGAGGATATGGTGATGGTGGATGATGGTAATTTATCTCGGATCATCCATGGATGTTGCAAAATATGTATCTTTTGTTGGACTATTTTGAAGCCACTAGAATATTTGTAATATCTGAAAGATGTCGGTGTTTAAGTGCTTGCAACAGGTTTGAAGGAACAAATCTGACGAAATCAAAATTTACTTTGGTTTGGTTTGTGGTTTTCGAGAAAATTTACTGAATATAATATTTAAAGTTCTGCTTTAAATTCTGTATTTTAACATTAAATTTAAAATATAGTTATCTCCCGCTTTAAAGAACTTTATAAGTTTTAAGATATTTCCTTCAGAAGCTCATAATATTCAATAATTTTCTTCTGGAAGGATCTTTTCCTAAAGAATTCGGAAATTGAATAACTATAAATTATTCAAAATTGTGATTGTTTGATTGTTGATCGTTTATATTCGCATGGTATATATTTCCTTAAAGAACAATAAAAATATTGAGTTTTAGTAAAATTAGAGAGGGATAGGGAAATTATGACAAACATAAATTTCTCATTATTTCAAACATATTGTTTTCAAATCAATTAGCTACTTTTATAAAACCCAAACATGCATTCCCAATTATCTCATATTTTTTTTAGTAATTGAGAACATATTGTTTTAATTATGAACTCTTCTGTAGCTGAAACGGATTAATTAATTAATTAATTTGAAAAAAAAAGATGTTTTTTCTAAGCAAAGAGTACATTTATGATTTTATCTTAAACAAGGGACTATTTTTTAAAAAAATTGGCACCGTTGGAAAATTAGTTCACAATCACTCTAACCGTCTGTAATATATTGTTAAATCATTCGTATAATCATGTAGTATTAAGAAATTTTCACTAATAATGATTCGTAAATATGTAAATAGTTTTTACATTTAAAAAGTATTATAATTGCATAAACAAAAGTTATTATTTAAAAGTAATTATGAATAGATCTATATAATTTTCATTTATAAAAATAAAATAAAAATACGATCAGTTAATAAAACATACTGCCAAAACAATTTTTACTGGAAAGATTACTGTAATCTTTAATGAAGGACAATAGTGCAATTACAAATTGATTTTGTAGCCCTCTACAATTTTTCATTATTCGATGGAAGTAAATTCTGCTACTTAAATATCTTAAAT
Source organism: Argiope argentata (assembly GCA_026289955.1). Classification (NCBI taxonomy): domain Eukaryota; kingdom Metazoa; phylum Arthropoda; class Arachnida; order Araneae; family Araneidae; genus Argiope; species Argiope argentata. Next base: position 523,155 of record JAOUZG010018166.1, on the reverse strand, counting down.
TACAAAATAAAAATATACAAATTCAGATAACTTTTTAAAAAAACTTTCGTTATATTTACTTTTGAGATTTAAAATGTAATACTGAAATTTCATTATTGAATTATTTAAAATTGCTTCCCCTAATCATAACAAATTTCCTCTAAACTTTTACACTTTCTTGATAACTGTACGATTCTTGTACTTTTTTGCGTTTCTTATTTTTGTAGTATTTCAAAAGCTTCATACCTGTATATAGAAATTAATGAAAATTTAGTTTAGTTACTAAGTAATCGATTTTGGCCAGTATTTATCTTAATAACATATTTAATGGTAATTTGTTTTAAGAGGTAGTAAATCTGAAGTAGGTTAAAAATTTGATTCAAAATTTACATTTCACTTTAGGAGCTATCACTGTCGAAATATTAAGAATTTTAGGTATGCCTAGATTAAAGTATTCCCAAAAAACAAATTAGCTGGAGAGAAATGAAGATCTTATTTGAATTTTCTTCTTATTCTTCTAATATTTTTATACTCTTTAATGTATAGTTCTCAGATATATAAATCATTTTTGGTAATTCTATGAAAAAGCTAAGCTTTTTATTATCTATTATCAGAAGTTGATTCTGTGCCCTTCTGTATGTGCTTTGTTATGGATAAATTTATTTAATTTCATCCATAATATTAAATCTATCAAAAATATAATGCAGTTGGTTTTTTGTGCTTTTAATACCTCTCCGCATATATCCCAAGGAAAATAATTGTCTTTCCTCCGGTTAGGAGTGAAAATGTAGGATGGAATCTTTGGGTGAATGATTTTTATCAAATAAATAAATAAATAAAGTTTTTATCATTTTAGACTCTATTATTTAATATTACTTATTTCGTTTGTGGAGAAATAAGGTTGTAATCGATGTTTTATCTGATAAACTAGAATTTTTGTAGAAATTGTACTGATTTATGTGATCTGAAGAGCAATTAATAATAATAATTAAAAAAATTACTTAATCATTCTTTTCAACTTAATATTGATTCTAAAGGAATATTGATTATTCCAATTAAATATTGATTCCAAAGGAGTATTGATCATTCCAATTAAATGTTGATTCCAAAGGAATATTGATCATTCCAATTAAATGTTGATTCCAAAGGAATATTGATCATTCCAATTAAATATTGATTCCAAATGAATACTGATTATTCCAATTAAATATTGATTCCAAATGAATATCGATTATTCCAATTAAATATTGATTGAAATAGCAGGGGATCGCCTAGCTGTGATTTTGAGAAAAGGTTAATTTCAAGAAACAATATTTACAGTAATGAAGTATAAACCGAAGACCAAGAAGGAATGAATATTAAAATTCCACTTTTTATTACAAACATTTGCTTCGGACGGTTTTTTGACTTTTAGGAATATAAGAGATAACGATTTGTACTAAAACTTGTTACTAAACTTTCGTTTTATTTTTACTTTTTCATTGAAGAAATATACAGAAAATATTGTAATCATCAAAAAATTCTTATTGGAGATTAAAATGAATCGCATATAATATTTCCCCGAGTTCGAAAAATACATTTTTGGCTCTACGTCTGTTTTTGTGAGTGTGGTAAAGATAACTCTCTCCGAGTTAGACAGATGGTTTGTACACAGTTTTATTTCAAATTACATTCTGAGGAAGTCTGTCTGTCCAATTTTTCAAGTATAATTTAACACTATAACTATAAAATAAAAATAGCTAAATGGATAAAATTTGATGCACGGATTTTATCCATAGGGCAGACGCCATTCAAATTTTGATCCAAACAAAACAAGAGATGATTGGTCTGTGCTTTCAGAAACATTTAAACTTGAAAACTCATAAGAGCAAAGTCAATCTATCAAATGTGGTGTGTAGTTTTGTGACTGCAATTGCAGTTACAAGTCAAATTTTGATTTTATTTGGTTGGGGAAAAACGCATTTAAAACTTAAGCAATTTGACAGAAAATTTTGGGGAGACCACTCCCGTTGGTTTCCTTATGGTATGTAAATTGCCTAGAACGAATACTGTTACTGCGTTCGTATTTTCTGGAATTTTCATCTAACTGATCCATGAATTCGAATGAATTAAAACTTTCTATAATTTTCATACAATTTTGGAAATACGCTCCCTTGGCTGTTACATTTACATATTTTTATTCTTTAGGGTGGCAAATTTCCTTAGATTGCAAAATGTTTACAATAATGGAGGAAGTGTTTTAAATTCTTGAGTCAAACTAACCACTTTAAAAATGATAGATTATTGCTTGGCAACCACAATGTGGGACACATTCTGAACTAGGTTCAAATCTTATTCTGACCGTTGATTCGAAATCACTGATGTATTTAAATTTATGAATGAACAGGAAATTGAAAAATGACTTAAACATACAATAAAAAAACCCGAAGAATGTTTAAAAGCACAGCGCTTCCGTTATTAGTTTTTAAAAATAAAGTACTTTTCTTCGAATTGAACTTTTAGTTTACTTTTGGTGTTTAAAAAGAAATGCTTTTACAGACCATTGGTTTACCAAATATTAGCGCTCTTATAAAAGTTTTAAAAACTTATATTGGCGCTAAAATAATATAAATTATTCATTCATTGCCAATCTATAGTTTCTGTCTCATGGTAAAGACAAATATTTGTATATATGTATGATCTACAGCTGGACTACTTGATCTAGAGTAACTAAGTTAGAACACATATATCTTGAAGGGTAAGAATGTACAAATTAATTGATTAATTCAAATTAAATTAACAATTTGGTAAATTAATTAATTTGTTAGAACAATTTAAAAATTAACTATATCCATTCCAATTTAATTAAATTGAAAATTAAATGAAATTAATAGAAAATCATACAATATAATCATTCAAATTCTATAAAAATTTAAATTCATTGTTGGTGTTGTATGCCCCCATTGGCAGTTCTAAAACAGGTCCATGATTGGATGGGGAAAGATTGCAGTCCCTGTTAGTCGCAGGGACCAGAGCACCTAGAAATTCGCAGAGGACCTACTTAGCCCTTTGTGGTATAACATTTAAACCCAATTGAGCATATCTTGTTATCTCAGTAGCGCCATCTAGGGCCAATAATACGACATAGCTACATTCACGTCACAACCCATCTTACGGAGCATTTAATTCATTCATCCACAGATCGTAATTTAGATCTGGAACAGAGGACGATCATCTCTGGCCCAGTACCCCAGTGGTATTGCTCTCAACATGGAGCACTTTGTGACCACGACTGATTTAACGTTTACCAGCCATTACCACCCTCGGAGAGTCTGGTTGGCAGGTCCGAAAACGCAAACCAAGGGATACGAATCCAATGCCTAAATAATCCAGGTCTTAAATTTCATTCATTCAAATTCTTGAAGTTCCAAAGAAATCACGCTCAGGAAAATGTATTCCGTCCTGCCGTTCGAGTAAAAATGAAGGAGACAATCACAAAGCTCAAACAGCTGTTTAGAAAAAATTTTGTGCACATATTTATCATCTAAAATATACATTCCTGCAAATTTTAAAATCAAATCTTGGCCTTTCTGTATTTTTGCACGCATGTAAAAGCAATGTTTTAAATAATTGAAATTCGTTATGTTATCTCGTGATTACATGTGCGTTTCATCGCAATTCTTGGAATCAATGTACTAACGAAATGGCGTCCAAAATACATATTCTTAACAGAGATTCAGTAAAAATGTGATTATTTAGCAAATTAATTAGCAATTATTAGCAAATTCGGCGATTATTTAGCAAACCCATGGAATGCAGAGGTTTACAATTTTATACTCGAGGTGGTGGTGAGGTAAAATTCATTGCGGAATATGCGAGAAAGTTACGAGGCGACCACGTTTTTTAGTTGTTGTTGTTGTTTTTCATCTAAGGAAAACTAGCTAGAGTTGACCTTACTTAGTCTTAAACGTACCTCTTATTTAATCTCTTAATGTGTTTAATTTAGCACTTTAACGCTTTAAACCATTTCAACAATTTTTTTTTAATTAACTTGCTGTATCTAAAATTTAAAAGTGGAATTCAATGCTATCTATGACATTAAAAACTTTAAAAAAACCGAGTGAATAATATAAATCTAACATATAATTTCAGGCCTAACAGTATAAATTTATAGAACAAAATTAATTAACAGTATAAATTTTCAAGAGTTTTGTCAAAATTCTGAATATTCTTGCTTTTTGTACGACTTATAAATAAAATAGCAATAAATAACTTCTTTAGCATTCTCTGCACTCAAGTAATATATATATATATATATATATATATATATATATATATATATATCCTTTTAGAGTAACCCAATTTTGTAATAACTGTAACTAGTTTTGACTTTGAATTAACAGATGATATTCTTTCAAGGTGCGGTTGTAGTCTATAAGCGTATAAGATTTTCAAAAAATTGATGTATTTGACAAATGCAAATGCAGTGCAGATTTATGAGCTACTATTTCAAAACCAAAGAGGATAAATTGCTTTAGTCAAAAGAAAAATTGGCTTACATGACAACGAGAAGACGCTGCAAGGTTTGATTAAATCTATGGCTCTATGCGTCTGCTTTCAAGGTCATTTAAAAGTTGGGAAAAGAAAATGCCAATTCATTCCCTGTTGATGGATTTCCTGTACGGCTGTAAGGAACTCATAAATCTGTGGCATAAATTGTACTTCGAAAACAGGATATTGATATGTTTCTAAAGTATCATTTTTTTTTTTTTTTTGTAATTCCCTGCTTTACTTTTTCCTTTTTTTAAAACGATTTAATCTAGATTTAAATAATTAAATTGTAAATATAAATTATTATTTATATTTAGCAAACACTCACACTTATTTTAATGTAATAGATATACTTATAAAATCATTTTTATTAGTAAATTAAATAAATCTAATCATTAGATTTTTTAAATTTTATTTATTTTTGTTTTTATTGGGTTTTAAAAAAAATAAATGCTATGACATTTTCAACTTAAATGTTTTCTCAAATGCTAAATGGCACTCATACTACGGAATGCTAAATTTGTTCTTGGAATCAATTTCTTGTTGCTTAGGTTCAGAAAATATAAAAACAGTATGTTTTCGCTGAAAAAAAATGTGCAAACGACCTTCAATGTTATTTATGCCCCTTAATGTTATTAAAATATAATTAAACTTAAAAATTTCAATTAAAACCAATGATATGGTAACCATATTATTATATCCAAATTATTTAAAAATATGATTTTAAGAAGTAGAAATAAGCGATTATATTGTTTGATTGCAGTGCATTTATTATTATTGCATTTTAACCGATGATGCCCCTGAGGGAGCATTCAAGACGGTGCATCATTTTGACGTTTTATTTATTCATTTTTCAAATTTAATTGTTAAAAACGCCTACATGATGATTAAGAGATGTAGGTTAATTTTTCAAAGAAATTCGACTTAAAAGAATTATGTGTATTCATTTTTCCTAGCAATAAACAAATCTTTGTATTAGGTGAATAATTTTGCATCTAATTATTTTTCGGAGTGCGAAGGGTCAAACCGTAAATCCAAAGTATGTACTGTTCATTAATATCTCGTTTACAATTATCTGTTAATTGAAGCAGTAAAAAGACGTTTTATTGTAAAGTAACAGCATAAAATTTTAATACTAATTATCGAAATTTCTTTTTAGTGACTTTATGTCTATGTCCAAAACGACTGGCTTGGAAGTAAGTAAAATTTCGTCGCTTCCAATCCGAGGCTATTCCAAAAGTCTAATATTATCCTCCTCGCACGTAAGGCGATCCTGGCAGCCTTCATTATATTTGATTGGACTGCGATTCAAGCAGATATCGAATAAAGCCATCTATCAACACGTAAAATATGAGGTTGGCGTATTGAGAGAAGTAAATAGAAGCAACATTTGCATCTCCCTCCACAGTGCAGGTGGAAACCTTACCCTTGTAATTACCGCTGGGAGTCACACTCCGCTAAGAGCTTTTAAAACTCCGCCGAATGCGGTATCATACTTCCGGCTCGCATTTTAATGATGTTTCGAATGAAGAGTGTAAGCGCCCCGTTATTAAATCTCATGTAGAATTAGAGTCAAGTGTAATTATGCTTTGATTATGAATGACGTAACTTTTTCTTAGTTCTGATATATGAGGATTCTCTATAACAAATGCTATTGAATTCCTGTGTTAAGAAGCAACAACGAAATGAAAAATTAATTGATTTGCAATTTTTGATTAAGAAGAATGTAACATAAATTCATATATAAATTGATGAAGAAATGTAAATTTTGAAAGACCGAAGTTTGTGAATTACATGCGAGGAATAGTACGGTTCATTCTCTGCTTAGTACCAAGGATGCTATTCTCAATATAACTTATTAGCATAATATACAAGGACAATTTTTTGTGAGATGGTGCCTTAATTATAATTCGTTGTTTGGCCAATTATTTCGTTGTTTTGTCATACGGGAAATTGAGGGTTTTCTTCTTAAATATGCTTTTCTTTTTACTTTATAGTGCACGAAATAAAAAAAAAGTATTATCAAAGAATTCGAACTCCACGCTTTCTGATCATCCCTGATCTCGAAAAACAGATTTTTGGAAAATTTTTGATTATTTGCTCAAAACAAAGATAATTCAAAGCCACTTTGAGCTAGATGGATAAAATTTGTTGTATGGTCTTAGCAACAAATTTGTAGATTTCTATCGTATACTGAGCAAAATATATTCAGAGGAAGCCTAACAGTTCAACTGTTCTTATATAACACGATAACCTACAAAACAAAGAGGATTAAAGGGACAGAATTCAATCTATTTTGTAAATATCTATTAAATTTTGAGTCAAATCTAACAAGAACTTGAACATCTAGCTATTAGATTGTTCTTTTAGATGTATGTAAACATGATAATTCAATGAATTAAAATCATTAAATTTAGAATGTAATTTTGTGACTGCAATTGTATTAGGGACGTTCAAAAAGTAAGTTATACTCAAACAATTAGGTCATAAATACTTTATTGACAAGTCCACTACAAGGTAACACATATTAGCATGATGCACATACTAGCATACTATTTCTCTACATAATCTCCCAGTCTCTGGAGACATTCGTCGGAACGTAGCATTAATCGTTCGATGCTCTGTCTACAGAAAATCGCTCTATGGGTCCTGGAGCCTACTTAGAACAAATGTCTGAACCTGGTCGTGATTGGAAAATGGAATGAGCATTACTAACGGATATTTACAAGGCCTGTGCAATGTGTGCAATGATCACTCTGCAATTGCTTAGAATAAGGCATTCCATCCGCTGCATCATGTCTGATGTGCTTACCCCTGTTGGCTTTCCTGGCCTTTCCACATCCATTAAATCGACCGTCTTCGAACTGCTTGCATCATTTCACAATGACTGGATGTGACATTGCATGTGGCCCATAGACTTTCAATATTTCACGATCAATCTCCACGCTCGTTAAACGTTTTGCCAACAAAAACCGCACTGTTCCGTGTACTTCAAAGTAAATTTCCAGCTGACACGCCATTTGTTTCTCGCTGAACAAGGCTGTCAGGTAAGGCAACTTATCTTAAGGCTGAGCAGGTTTTCATTTTCCGAATGAAATTGCTACCGTTGTAAATAGTGGAATTCAATTATCGTCTGTGCAAGTTTAGTTCTTTTTTCGCCATGATGCCAACAAGTACAATTTACTTTTTGAGTACTCTTTGTAGCTAGGCATCAAATTTTGGTTTCAATGCGGTTGTGAAAAAAGGCTTCTAAACCACAAATTCACTTTATTTCGGAAAATATTTGAGGAAGTCTTAAGGACCACTTAAGTCTTAAAAATACCCTCTCTGGTTTTAAATATCGATACTACCTGTTCAGTCTTAAAGTTCAAACTTTAAAAGGATTGATTAAAGTTCAAACTTTAAAAGGAAAGACATGAATGGTTAGTTGCAAAAAAAATCATTGTCCTGCAATAGATAAGTAATATGTAGAAATGTGAAGAATAAAGTATATGCTACTTCTTTTTCAATTCATATTTATCGTTATAGATTTGCTGAGTATTCCAATCTGTGTACTCTATTTTCAAAACTTATCTTCTTTTTTCTTCAGTTTTAATCCGGCATCTAACAAACCTTGCAAAAAAAGGCATCCAAGGGTTAAAGCTCCTGGATCCGCCAAAATAAAAAAGTACGTCAGTGTTTTCTGAGGGGAAAAAGTAATTGTTTTGAGATATTTCACGATCTGTATTTAAAATGAAAAAAATTACTTTAATTGAAAGTCGCAAGTATGAATTAAGAACTTTACCGAAATATATTTATTAAAAAATCTCTGCCAAACTCAGCTTGGAAGAATCGATAAAAAGTGTCAATTATTTCCACTAATAACTTTTCGCAACTCTTAAAATAACTTATTATTATAAAAAGTCAAAATTATAATCTTATTCTTTCCGTTTTAAAAAGGAATCTAGATAAAAAAATATCTCTAAGACAAAGAAGGCAAAGAAATATCGGAACTAAGAAATTCTTCTGAAGACAGGAGAACATCTCGCTTTGGAAAAAAATCGCGCAAAAAGAGAAATAATTAGGGCGATTAAGAAATTACGACCGTTTGTCGGGACATTAATCATTTACGGGAGGTTATCTGTCAACTTTTGAGAAAGACGGGGGGAAAATGCCGCACAAGCATTATATAAATGAATACAGACTCTTTATGGTAAAAAAAAATCTAGCGATCTTTCAATTTAGCAGTATTCGTCGAAAGAGATGCGCGATCAGATGTTAGTGGAGGAGTAATTATGTTTGCATGTGCCTGAACTAATGGTTCTTGTTTTACAATTCTTTATAGGGATAGCCTTTCTTCTCGTGCCCAAGGTCGTTCAAAGTTCTTGAAGCACTTTTTGAAACAAAGATTTTTTTTGTGCGGCCACACGCCAATCTCAACGAGCAAGACGATGGATTACTTTTCTACTAGAGGCAGAATGTTTTGGGTTTTGCAATTGAATTGCTTAAGTGGTATTTCTTCTCCGTTTTTTTTTCTTTATGTAAGTGTTCGCACGAGTTCATTGCTTTCTGTTGAAATTGGATTTCAAATAGCGAAAATATTCAAAATATTTAGTATTAATGAGTTTATTAAAATTGACTTACCGATAGATGGCGTGCAACACTTTAGATCCGTCCCTTTCGGTATCCTTCAAGTTAAGGAATTGATGAAATCTTGAATGTTCTTAGTAAGCGTTGGTGATGGATAGTGGGAAATGGGAAAAACTTCACCTTATTTTAAGTTTTTTAGACAAAATCACAACTGTTCTTGATTTTTCTGGTTGCAGCTTAAAAATAGTTTCTCTTTTCACAATACAGCGGGTGAAAAATAAAGGAAACAAAAACCACCAGTCTCCTGGCTGGTTAGAGAAAAGGGATTAATTAAACAAAAGATGTACAACAAAATCTTAATCTTTGCGATGTTAATCTTCGCAATATTTTTACTTTCTCCCATACGAAATATTATGAAAAGATTGATAGTCTAAAAACTCAAACTCGAAATTTTAAACTGATGAATCTTCACATTTCCGACTTCAATAAGATTAAAAGAAACGTTTTTGGAAAATGTCTACCTGTCTAAAAGAAAGATAACTCAAAAACATTTTGAGTTAGATGAATGAATGAATTTTTAGATTTAAATCAAATTTTGAACAAAATTTATTCCCAGGAAGTATGTGTGTCCTTCTATTCAAATATAAGTTAACTCGTTAACTACGAAACGAGAGTAGTGAGAGATATACTGTTCATTAGCATCCGTATTGTAGACAATCAAATTTTGTGCGAAATCGATCAAGAGTTTAGCTGTACTTACAGAAATATGGAAGTCAGTAAATACTCAACAATGCATCGACTTAAATACAGGATGTCCGAGAAGTCTTGGACACATTTCAAAAATTCGGTAAAAAAAATAATAAACGAGATAGAGAGTAAAATTAAATTACATTTATTACCTCACATAGTTAAGTTTTTTTTAACGTATCAATACACCTCGATGTGGGCCCCTGATTTTCGGGGGCTACGAGCAAATGACTGATGAATTCTATCGACGACACTTCTGTGTCGACCCAGGACACTCCCAGTTTCCAAAAACTTATTTTTCCATGCGATAATGCTGTTACGAGATGGAGGGTCTTTTCCAGTATTTCGTACGGAAATTACGTTGAACTTGAGTCACAGATTTCGATTCGAAAAACAACATACCACAAAACGCGCGCTCACTTGGAGAAGCTATTTTCTAAATAACAATAATAATAAATTCTAGCGTTTCAGTACCGCAATCGACCGGGAAGTTTTGCATTTAAAAAAATTTACTATATGAGGTAATAAATGTAATTTAATTTTACTTTCTATCTCGTTTATTATTTATTTACCGAATTTTTGAAATGTGTCAAAGACTTCTCGGACACCCTGTATATCAAATTTTGTATGGGTATTTGTGACTGCAATTGTAATCATTCCGAATTTTGGTCCCATTCCGTTTGGTGAAGACGCTTCAAAAACAGAAATTCACTTTTATTGTAGAGTCTGCGACAATAGTTTTGGACAGGCAATTCCCATTCGCTTACATGAAGCTATTTTATTTGTATAGCATCTGTACCATCTACTAGAAACTGATTAGTAAAGAAATAGATTGTTAAAAATGTTAGAAGATCCGACAAAATAGGGCACTAATATTATTATATTGCATTTCTAAATATTCTACGATATATCTCTGTTACTAGTAATCATAAATTTGTTAAAGCAAATTGTACCTTAAAAAACGTGTGTGTGTTTCGCTGCAGAATACATAAAATTTTTGGAATCCATGAAAAATATGGACTTATTTATCTTGCAGGATATGTTGTGTATAAAACATAGAATTCATTGAAAATTGTCATTTTCTTCCGGTGTATATTTTATTAGCCAAAAAATACAACTTAGAACGTGATATGCCGAATTATTCTATTATGGTTATGAATTTTTTTACGTATGTGTGCTAAAATATAAATACGTCGAATATTTTTAAAAACAAACAAAATGGCACAAAATATATAATATTAAAACAAATAAGTAATTTTCAAAACATTGCATTAATTTTATAATTTTATTAATCGCTCACAAATTATACAAAATTATTCCTCAGTGATTCTCAATATATCAATTAATCTATCTATTTAATTTTTCCCACTTTTAAAATTCCATGATAAATACCGACACAAATTGGAAATATATTTTATTTAATCATATTGCATTTAACATATTATTAGTAAAATTTTAAGCCAAAAAATATTGTAACATTGTCCTAAAAATTAATTATACAAAATACAGAAGGACGCTGTGTCATGTAATCCCAAGAGGGAAATCATCCATCTTGTCATAGAACTTATTATCGTCCCTCTGATTTTAATTCTTGACGATTTGTTTGTTTTCTCTTACTTAATCCGACAAATATGAAAGGACCTTAAATGTCTCCTTTGCATGATTCTAAGAAATGCTCTTTTATTTTAAAAGACATCTACTTAAATAATATATTTTGACTGCTCATTCTCCCATTACCTAAAGGTTTCTACACTATTGTTTTAATATCTATTTTGTTTTTTTTTAAAGTAAGTTTTTTTATTTTGCTTTCTGCTTTTTTAAAAGTTGTTTTAATATCTATTTTGCTTTTTTAAAAGTTACTAAACAAAGAGAATAAGCCTTTTTGATTTTACTGCACGCGTTGCGAACCCTTATAATGCAAACTCTGCAAAAGTTAAAACTTAGTTTAGGAGACACTTATGCGAAGCTACAAACTATATCACGTAGTTGCTTTATACGTCAAAAACAGTCAATCGGGGGGATAAAATAGCTTATGCCTCTATTTCAAAGGAAAAGTTAGAGTGACATTTATTTCAAACATTTTGTGAAAACTCGTTCAGAAGTTTTCGGGGACGTAATAAAAGTAAATAAAGAGTTGCTTTTTTTCTTTCCCTTCTTCTATATTTCACGTTTTTAAGAATTAGTGTTAATACTGTTTGGATATTTTGGACTTTAAATAAAATATGGTTATATTTAAAGCAAATGATAGTTTTAAAAGTTAATCTTTCTTAAAGTCAAAGAAGGAGATTTTTTACTTGGAAAAATGATTATGTTTTCATCCATCTGCAATATAACCGCCACAAAAATAGAATACAGTCCTTAAAGAGAGAAATTGGGCTAAAAGGTCTGTATATATATTTTAATATTTAGAAAAATATGCTTACAATATAATTTGACTATATATTTTTTAAAAATATTAGCAGCTTTACCTCAAATCTAGAGCTTAAATATTCAAAATGACGACGAACACTATACTCTAAAATTCAAATAAAATATTTCAATTATTTTTACTTATATTCAGGAATATTATAAAATTTATAATAATTTGCTTTTCTGATCATCTTAGTTGCATCAGTTTGATTTGAGAAAACAAATATGTTATTCTTACGCATTTATGCTTTATTTTATATCCAGCTAATTATTTTTTTCAAAATCTGTTGATGATATTCCCTTCCCCTCCATATTCAAATAGAACAACAAAGAAAAATAAATTTGGGGAACTCGAGAGACCTTATTACTACTTTCTTCCACGTTTTATCAAGACATAAATTGTGTAAGTTTTCGGAACATATTCTTGAATATAATATATATATATATATATATATATATATATAATATAACAACTCTTCAACATTAAGCCGTAAAATAAATTGTTGGGGCATCGATTATGGTTTCAAAATAGGATGAACATGGTTTTCTATATCAAGGTGATAGCAGTTTGTGAATCACTCTTGCATGTTAAAACCATAGACTCAGGTATGCCTCTATGTTTTCCTTCTTCTAACATGCGTTTAGAAAACCTTGATAAATTAGCTTTTGTGTTGGGCAAATGTTGTATATTTGATCTAAAGTTGTTCTGCGACTTTAAACACCCGCCTCTTGGTGTAACACGAAACTCACCGCAAGTCAGAGGCGAAAAACTTAATCTAATGGATTACTCCCCCGAGCTTGTAATAGAAGACGGGTAATTAGCCTTCTCAATTAGTCGCTCGACCTTTACCGGAGGTCAAAGACTGTGATGGAAAAAAGTCTTTGATTTTTCTCCTTTTCTTGGGAAGGTTTGCGTTCTTCCCGATGCCATCAATTTGCGAGAGGGTTCGTGTAGACGACGACCAAGCCTGTCATATGTGCATGACACGGTCTCGCCTCTCATTCCTGCTCATGAGAAAAACGGAAAAATTCTTTTGCTTTCGCCAGAACATTGTATCCTGTTGGGTTTGACATTCTGATTAAGTGCTGCAATCAATTCACGGCGGGGATCGGTTTAAAATGCAAACGTGAGCTGTCTTGGGGCTAGAAAATCCGACGCCAAGGTGGTGGCTGCCCTTTGCATTGTAGGCTTTATCGAATGAAAAGAAAAGAGAGAATTTTTATAAACCAAGCCAAAGAATTTTGTGCCGTAAATTTGTGGGCTTATCACGAATTTATGCTTACCTTCATCGCTTTCATATAAAGGGGAGCGATTATTATTAATCATTCTTAAAGACAGTAACTTTTAACTTATATTCAAAATGTATTATGATGTCTTATGCATCATTGTAATATATGATTTGAGTCAGAAGTAATTTTAAAATGTAAAATTTAATTAAACTAATTTATACTCTTTTAGGATATTAGAACAAAGTTTTTTAGCTAAAACTTTCTAGTAGAATTTTTTTTTAAATCATAACTTTTTTGAAGAATGCTATTTTTTTTCATCAATATTTTTTTTATTCTGCTAAATTTGCTCCGCACAACTTGAAACACCTGGCCCTAACCCTGTTTATTTTAGAGAAAATAAAAGATTTTATTTGATGACAAAAGATTAAAAATTAGAATTATTGTTGCCTCTATTTTCTTTGTTAAATATAAGTAGTTATATTATTAGTCAAAAATTATCAAAACATCATTATTAAAGAGATAATTTTTAAACGATTTAACTTTTCTCATGGAATAATCATTTTGAACCAGTCGGTCTCTTAAGACCGATAGCAAACAATAAAGTTTTGGTGCTTTAACTAACAAATTAATTAAACATGCTTTATCTAAATTTAAAAGCCTTTAGGCTTATAAATTTAGATAAGGTTTAAAAAGGTAGAAACCTGCAATAACGTTTCAAAAAGCAGATATCTTTCTTACAATTATATTTCAACTTGAGTTTCTCTTCAAAACAAGCTATCAAATTAATCTTGATATCCAAAATTATCATTTTTTTTATTTTTTAAGTAAACTTTCCGTCTGAGGTGAACTAGCAGGTTCATTGTGAATATCGGTTTGATATAATTTCATTTAAATCTAAAATGCTTAACCTAATATTGATGTTTCCCTTTACGAAGTATTTTACCATTAATTTGTGGTAAAATATTTACTTGATATGTTTATCAAATACATTAATTATCTCTGAACACCAATATAGTGTCTTTAAAGTCGAAAATTTCCTGCAGTTTATTTTCTGATCGCATGTTGGCTTTCACTGAACTAGCACTTCACCTTCTGATTCGAATGTGAACTATGCAAATAATAACCAGACTCCTTCTTTTTTATCTTCTTAAACAAATGAAAAGTCACAATATTTAAACACTTTATGAAATAATGACATTTAATTACAATACTGATAAGCATTTTGAAATTATATTTAAAAAAACATTTCGAAGTTATTAGATTTTAAGAAAAAATTGCATGATAACTTAATTGGTTTGATTTAAATTATTCTTTTCTGATTTTTAATATAAATTAATAGTATATTTGGAGCAATAATATTTTCGAATATTTTTGAAGTTCAATAATTTTTTTCTATGGAAGAAAAACGTGGACATTCTGGCTTAGTTTTTAGGTAGAAAGAATTTTAATTGAAATTCTCAGAAAAACTCCCATTAAAAGTTATATTCCCTTTCTCCCTAAACTTAATTGTGCCAAATAATGAGTTAGATCGGTTAGGCTTACAGAGCACCAATAAGCAGACCGATACAAACGTACACAGAAAAATACCCTTCTAACTTTAATTTTTGTATGAGGGGTTTCAAAAATGGCAATATAATAAAGTTTATAATTTTTTTATTATTATTTTATTATAATTACTGATAAGCAGACTTACTTTTAAAATAAATGAAAGTTTTTTAGTTCTTAAATGTCTAAGGATTACAGTTATTTTCTGCTTTGTAATTGAAAGTATACAATACATTATTACTGTCTTAGTTTTTCTTGCACAACATGCAGAATATTCATTATTATCTGTAGAAATCTTATCCTGAATTATTCCTCGTATAATCTTTATAACAGCGGGTGACCGAGCTCCGCTCGGAGAAAGCAGGTATCGAAGCTAACTCGAATATTTAAGTTTTCAATTGTGATTTATCAAAACAATACATGCCGTATTTAGTAAAATAATCAAAGTTATCCTTATTTTTTTTCTGGTGAATGTTGAAATGTCGGAAATGTGGGGCGATTTTCGACTTGGCAACCATTCCTCGTATTATAGTATGAGATAAAATTAAAACTTAAGCTCCAAGCATGCGTTACGAGTAAAAGGGAAAAAATTATCTTATTAATATGCTGCCATCAGATTGACAAAAACTCAAATTTAAAAAAATAAATTATTATTGCGCATTAAACATATAAAAATGCAATTTTCATCACGTGTCTGCATGAAATGAAAAAAATATATATATGAATATTGATATAGATGGCATATTGGCTATAGATGGCAGCACGTTACCACTTGAAAATTTAAGTAGCCATTATGGCGAACTAATAAAGTTTGAAAATATCCTATCTGTAACTCCGAACTGCTCAACCGTAGCGCTTCAAAACCGGCGCCAATCGATTCCTCGTGGCCAAAAACCCCAGACCCCCAAGTTTACCGGAGTTTATTAATTCTGAGGCGATTTTCGACTAGACAACCATTCCTCGTATTATAGTATAAGATATTAATAAGAATGCACCAATTTAGTTGGAAATAATGGCAATTGAACAATTCGCTGATTCCGATCCAAACTCAAATTTCATGTAAGATTATAGATAAAGTAACGGGTGCTTAGCATAATAAACAAAGCTTCTTAATAGTACATAATGTCTATTAATAGAAATTTAAAAATATTTTTCTCTAAATAACTATTAAGACTAACCATAAAATATTTTATCTAACCATTATATTAATCACAAAGGATTTCATTGAAATTTTTCTGTGCAATAATCTTCGTGAATCAGTTGGCTACTAAAAACAAATTCCAATATAATTAAATCTTTCAATCCTTGGCATTTAATTATCAAAAAAGGGCATGATTGTTATTTGATAAAACAGATAACAAAATTTGAATTCTATAAATGAAATGTTTACTGTATCAAGTTATGCATCAAAATATATTTTTAAATTTTTAATCAAAATTATGGTAAAAATGATGCGATTATTTAGTTTACTAATTTGAAAGATGTATTGCTCTTTTTAATTATAAGGCAATATCAAAATTATTTCGGTATAATATTTGCAGAAATTATAATCTGAACACTTCAAACTTGGCTAAATTTAGTTAATTAAAATTCAACTTAACATTCGCTTCCAAAAAAAACGTTGTAGGAACATATTCTCGCCCTTTATATCATGTTCATGCCGAATTCGATAATTCTTAGCATTCACATATAACAGAAAATAACAATCGGTTCTGTAGCATTCATGCAAAGTCACAACTTTTTAAAAAAATTATTTGTAAAGAAAAATATAAGAGAAGGTTTAAATTTCAGAAAATCTATTTTCCGGTTACCAAACTTTAACAATGGGAACTCGTAAAAGAAAATCACACTCTGGGAACGCATTGTAAGCTGTTAATTTTTATCCGAAAAACAGCGAGCAAAAATGAGATCACAAAGAAAAAAAAGGTCTATGAGGAAATTACGTTTATTTCGAAACCCAGGAAACCTTAAAAAAATTTGTGGGGAAATGGGGACACGCGAAGTTATAAAAGAAAGCAGAATTCGATCAATTTGTGAACTGAATCAACAACGTTAGCGTTGTTGAGAGATAGAAGCCTATCAAAATCGAAATCAATTGTATGAGGAAAACGGAGGTGGCGGTTAAAGTTGGGACAAAAAAGCATTTATAAGATAGATTTCTATAGGCTTATTTAATGTCTACAATATTTTTTAAAAAAATATCCTATAATAATATAAGAAATTCGTAGTCATTTTTATTTTAAACTATTACACAGAAATAAGATTTATAGCATAGTATGGTTATTCTTCACTTGGCATTTATATTAAGAACTATTTTAAGACATAGAACATATTTTTGCGTAATGATACATAATAGTAAAAATTGTAACTTCGGTACTTTTTCGGCTTGTTGATAATTCCATTTTGCGCCATATTATAGTTGATGGTGAATCTTTTCTTTTCTTTCTGTTTTTTCCTCTACAAATTTAAATCTTATTGTCTGAACGTATATAGATCCAATTTGGTTACATTTAACCGAACAGGAAAGCCCAGCCCAGCTTTAAAGCCAGAAAGCCCAGCTTTAAACATCTCACATTATTTTATAGCCTTTCGATTTCAAAGTTATAATACGAAAAATACGTCATTGTTAAATGAATTTGATGGTTTATATTTAGTTATATACACTGCCAATGTATTTAGATAATTCATACATAGAGATAATAATGTTAACTTGACAATTGAAGCAAAATTATTAAAAAGAAATGTAATAAGCATCTCTTATCTTCCAAAATTCACGAACCTAGCTCCTTTCACCAGACGTGGAAAAAAGTACGCTCAAATACGCTTTAATTATATAATTGTCTTAATAAATATATGTCTCCATAATTATATATCCTCAGGAACGCACATTAATAAGCACAAAAGTTACAATGCATTTATTAAAGTGAGAGATTACAGACTTGTCCTTTAAAGAGAATAATTATGCTAGATTCATATTTAATATTTACGAAAAAAAAATTTAATATTGTATTTTAGTTTGTATTTCCTTAAAAATTGTGTATATATTTTTATTTAAACCCATATTACATTTTTCTATAAAAACAAACGTTTTCTCCGAAAGAAAAGCAACAAAAACTTGTTGTTAAATTTTTCCAATCTGAATAATGAAAATAAAATATAACCAAACAAAAGTTTTAAAAAATCATGCAAATAGAAATTACTATTTCGCGTGGGTTAGAAAAGCAAAATCATTTGTCTCATATAAAAGCTGTCTTTTTTTATACCCAACAAAGCGTTTGAAGTTGAAAAATAACTGTTCATCAATTTTAGAACTGCCAATTTACTCGCCTCGAGATTGTTCATTATTCTTTCACGAGCAAAATTTTTCTATTGTCTCAACAATATCTATATTGAATATTCCAGCCTTTATTCCAATAACTAGTCAGAAAAGTTCGATGCATACTGGCAATCGATTAAAATGTTCTTAGTAAAAATAATTCGTAAAAATATGAGTTTATTTGTGTACCAAAATTTAGATAGATTTTGTTCCATAATTACATTTTTTAATCCTTAATTTATAATTCCTTATTATAAATATCGTGCTGTCTGAAGATCAATTTTCACTAGAAATTCGGAATTTGACATTGCAAATCCGGGGTAGTATGCGTCAAATTTAATCAATTAACTAGTTGATTACGAAGTTAACAAAAAATATTTTTCAATAAAAAATAAAAATAAATTAAAATAACATAATATACAAAATTAAGACCAGAAATAATTTAAAATATTCTAAATCCTCAGATTTTGTATCTTCAAGTAGTCATAAGAAACATGCTTATTATAAATTATTGTGAAAAAATCAGGATTAATTAGAATATTTCAGTCACTCTTATTTTATTATATATGAAAAAGTTTTTCTTCTTTGTAGACAGATTGTTAAATACTCCAAGAAATATTAAATTATTTTCAAAAATTTAAATTCAAATTAAAATTTTTTTTATTCAAATTAAGATGTGAAATAAACCATTCATAATTTATTTTTAACTTCACACGTATCAATCAAAATATATTTTGGATCTAAGCGAATAAAATACGTAATCTTTTAATAAATAAGCTTAATTTTATTTTATGAAATTTTAATATTGTGACATTATTTTCTATTGCGGGCAACAATTTTTTTATTATTATTGCTTTACGATTTGGTTATATGAAGGGAAACATAATATGAAAATTTTAAATAATCTCTTTCATTCCTTTTTTGTAATATCTCTGTTTTTAATTAAGTAATTGATTAAAATTCATGTTTGTGTTAAATATGTTTCATTCAGCTTGTGATTTATTGAATTAAGTGATTGTGTAAAAATCTTGTTCGTGATTTTGTAGAAACTGATTTGAAAGAGTAAACTTCTAAGTTTTGCTTATATATACAATATTAAGCTCTAATTTCAATTGTAATTAATTTCCGAAATTTTGTTTTAATTTAGTTTATAGTAGCCTCATTCCGAAATGTCTCTTATTCCCTGATTCCATTACCCATTTTCTATTTAATAAAAAAATAAATCGTCAATGATTCCACTGCTGAGTGAAGGGCTAGAGATTAAGGATTTAAACAGACTTTTCTGAATCCTTGCGTTTCTTTTGTCAAGGTCAATATGGGTAAGAATTTCTGTCAAAATTTAACGCGTGTGAGACGTAGGAAAATCTCATGGTATATAAGACCAAATTAAATGATTTCATTATCTTTGTGCTTTTTGCTTCTTGGGTATTGGTGTTAGCACTGCTTGTAGATAATGCGTGCCTTTCGAGACGGAATAAAAAGAAATTAAAAATCCAACCTACCTTCTCCCTGATTCACTTCACATCGCCTTCAATATTATATATATATATATATATATATATATATATATATATATATATATATATATATATATATATA
>JAOUZG010018166.1:391902-498727 GCA_026289955.1 Argiope argentata | reverse complement strand
TACATTCTGACTATTGTCCACGATTGTATTTCTGAGCTTACATTCTGCCTACTGTCCAATCTTACATTTCTCAACTTACATTCTGCCTACTGTCAACTCTTACATTTCTGAGCTTACATTCCTACTACTGTTGACGCTTACATTCTGACTATTTTCCACGCTTACATTTCAGAGTTTACATTCTTACTATTGAACAAGATTTACTTTTTATGAGTCCCGAATTTTTTTGTTTATCTGTGGCCGCGATAATTAAAAAGAAAGTAAGTAGCTGAATGGATGAAATTTGTTACATAGCTTCTAACATAAGCCTTCAATGTAGATTTCTATTTAATTTTAGGGTAAAAATCTCTCTGAAAAAAAACTTGTCTGCATGTCAATAGGATAACAGGGAAACATAAACTGCTGGAAGGATAAAATTTCTCATATAATCTTTCTTATAAAACTATCAAATTTTCGACATGCGTATGAGCATGCAAATTTAAAACGCGATGATTTAGATAAAAGAAATTTGGAAAATGATCTTGCCGTAAATATAGAACATCCATTTTATATTTTGGTTCCAATTTTACCAGGAGACAATTTCGAAAATGCATATTATTTTTTCCATTAATCTATGAAACAAAAACCGCTTCGTAGTTTAATGGTTAATTTTTTTAAAAAAAGAAATTCAAAGGGGTTCATTGTTTAGAATTTAAAGTTTATATTTGTATGTATTAGTAGACATTCAATATTGCAAATTAAGTTCTAAGGGGTACTCAGTATTCATTATATTGTAAATGCGCGTTGCTATTCTCATTTACAGGAAATGTCGTAAAATTTTTTAATAATTACATTTATTTAGATTTTTATCTCCGATTCTATCTGATAAAAAATTAATACGTGTATTTTTATACGTTTTTAGAGCTTTAATTAAAAATCAATTTTTTATCAGATATTTTGGAGCTTTAATTAAAAATTATCAATATATGCTGATATGCTTATATTAATGGATATGGTTTCATTAGCTGATATTAACGAAAGTAATTTTTTATCAACTAACTAACCCCTTCAAATCACTCTCTTTGATGATTAAACTAAACTTTGATAATTTCCCGATTTATTATCTGTAAATAATGAGAAAAAAGTAACACCAGTTTGCTATTATGGTTACTTTTCTGAGATATTTTAATTAGTTTTTAAGGAAATATTTTGTTTTTAAACTAATCAAAATTAATTTTCACTGACAAATGATAAATTACGCCGTTATGAAGAAATATGCCAAAAAATTGAAATGAAAACTATGTTGACTTTCTTACTTTTGCATCACAGTTATTATAAATTGATTCTATTAGATCTTTGGATTCAAATAATTTCTTTTTATCCACTAATTATTCATTTGAAAAGTTAGACAGCATGTAAGTTATTATTAAAGATTATACACTACGTTTCTTCAAAACATTTTGTATTGTATTGTTAAATGGCGGCATTTAAAATCCTACGAATGAAACTCCGAATAGTCAAATATTCTATTTCAGATTGTTTATTTTGTTCGTGTGGAAGGTCCTACTGTAGCTGGTACTCACAATGCCATTGTCCAATTATTTTTTGCGTCTACTTTTATCTTGTCAGACCACCCTTGAGAAATTGAAATTCTCGAGATTTTTATAATTGCTTTCATTCGTACAGACGTGCACAGAAAATGAGTGCGTGATTATTTTTTTTCTGCTTGTTTAAAGTTGAACAGGTGCATAGTTATAAGAATCTTTAAAATTACTCTCAAACTGATACTCCTTTTATAACCGAGTTCATTGATTCCTGAGGTGGTTTCATCCGATGAAAAAAGAAAGGCAGTACTTTATAGGTTTATATAATTGAGAAATATTTTTATTTTGTGAAGTGTAACTAATTTCACGTTTTGCTTTTTTGCTTTATATTGCGAATTTCGAGCATTTCGTAGAAAATTATCTCGAAAACCGGCTCTGCCCTTTCATTTCTTTTCTGCCGTTGTAATTTCGCACTGATATCGGAACAGAATCGGTAAAAGTGGCATGGTTTTATGTTACTATTTTCCATTATTACGTCTCACGAGTCGATGTAATTATGGGTTGCAGTTACTTTTACTATGTTATGCAATTACTTGCACTATGTGGTGATGCATATTTACACCATTTTTATTTGTAGAAATCATTGCAATCGCATATACAACCCAAAATAATTTTTATAATGATTAATCCTTTGCAATCGGATGGATTCTCTCCAACAACTTCAGGCGTTGCATTGTTTTAACATTTTATACATTTATTCTTCAATTTTGATTGTTAAAAATACCTTCAGAATGATAAGAAGAATATAGATTAATTTTTCAGGGAAATTCAACAAAACAATGATATATATTTATATTCGGAGCAATAAACAAATATTTTGACTTGGAGAATGATCACGCATCGAATTATTTTTTCTGAATGCAAAGTAATATTTAAAAACATAATTCTGGTTTTGTTGTAGTTATAGAAATCGCAAAATTGAAAAAATTAATTTATTTATTCTTTTCTGTTTATTTATAAATGTAATCTGATATTATTAAATGGAAATATAATTAATTATTATTTTTAAATAAATTCTCTTTCTTTTAGTGTTACCTATTTTTATTCCAAGTTCAGTCCTCTTAACTTTTGGATCTCGACGGCACTTACGATAGTTCAACAAATATGGATAACGGAAATGTTTATTGCTTTTTAATCGAATTTTTCAACATCTATAAACAAAAGTTAACGAATTAATTTAATAAAATAATTCTTTCAAAACAAATTTCTTTAATTATAATAAAAAGAGGATGTTTTTTAATGATCTTCTACTTTTTTATCTATAATTTTTAATTCCTCTTCACAAATATTATGAAATATTTTGTTCATTTTTAATCCTTCATCAGATGATATAACGTATATAAATTAAAATCTAATTAAATTAACTGATTAATTTATAATGATGATTTGCAAATAGTAAATAATGCATTAAAAAAGAAGGCATGTAAAAACTCAAAATTGTGTCTCTCACTTCAAGAAATGACTGAAAAAGCTATTACAAATTTCCAACGTTAAAATATGTAACAAATTGACTTAAATAAAAGTCTCCATATAAGACTTAGATAACAAAAAACATTCAAATTTAATAGAATATTTGTTTTATTTATTGTTAATTTTCTATTATTTTAAATCTATTTTGCATTTAAAAAAGTTTAATGCCCCCTTTTCTTACGAATTTAGAGATTCATATTTTACTGTCCTCGATAAAGAAGTTCAAATACAAACAGATAATGGTTTTTTTATAAAAGAAAATAGATCTTCCGAAATCTAACTTCCATTGCACATAATGAGCTTTGTTTTACCACATTATTTTTTGTTCCGTCTTGCTTCTAAATTAAAAATACTAATAGATAAATAGCGTTAAACTATTAATTGATTTAAATTTACGTGAAAAAATGACATTATCCGCTTACTCTTATATCACGGAAAAAATGGAAATATTGCATACTATTTTCCAAGATAAATAATAAAATATCTTTATTGCACTGAATACCTACAGATTATTATTATCGATAATCACATAGAGTAATAGGCAACAATTTCATAGAAGGCTGACACTGGCTTTACGTTAATTTCAATATCAGAAATGCACCTGACTGTTAAAGAGTTGAGATTTCAATAATTATAAGAAGTCGTTTTATTGCAGATATATAATTTTAAAAGATTGTTGCCAAAGATCTTGTGGAAGAATAATAATTATAATTAATATAATAATTACACCTTATAATTAATTACACCTTAAAAATGAAATTTTACTATTTAAAATTTGAGTCATATTTATTTTATATTTAATTGCGTCGATGCAACTAAACAAAACATTCTAAATATTTACTAAAATAGTATTGTTATCATCATATCAAAACATGATGTTGTTTTTGGGATGAGGATTTTGGCGTCAACAAAAATTCGTTGGCGAAAAATAAAAAATGTTATTATCTGCACAAGCATTTAAAAAAATCAGCTTTTAATAACGCATTGTCATTGCATTTACAAAAGCTCTATTTAAAAAAATAAGTTAATGACTACTCAAATAAAATCTAGAAAAATGTCATTTTGAGCACATGATTAAATGAAATAAAATAAATAGGATACGTGATATCTTTTTTAAACAATGAATGCTAGACAAAGTTTTTTGGATACTATAGTAATGAAACAATTAAAATATGTTACTTAACTTACACGAGCAGGTGGTTCTTCAATGAGTGTTCAAAGGTAAGAGGTTTTTGGCGTCAACAAAAATGCATGGGCAAGGAATTGAAATTTTAAGTTTCAGCTTTCTCAAAAATAGGCCTTATAAGACTCAAAAATATTAATAAATAGTTGAAATTTTGAAATAAAGATCTTTTTAATCTCCAAATTGCCCCTTTTTGTTAAGATGATTTTTTCATCTTCTTTTACTTCATTGAAGCTTCCTTCAAACTCGAATAAAAATCTTTTTAAAAGTAGATTATATTGTTTAATTATGTAAAACGCTTTCAATAATTGGTAGTTAAAGAAATTATATTCTGACTTGATACATTAAAATAAGCATAGCAGATTTCCTTTTAATCTTTTTATTTATTTAAAAGTGCGTTGCCTTCGCCTTGTTTTCGCTGGTTTATATGTTGCAATAATTTTAAGAAAGCCATTTTTATCGTATATTTTTGAAAAAATTTCAACTCGTAATTTTTTTCTTTTAAAATTTTTAAATCGCAAATCTTGATTATTAACTTTTTACAGGATATTTTTATAAGACAAATATTTTTTTTAAACAAAATTCTTGCAAATATTTAAAAAAATTGCTATTATTCTCTGTAGCAAGCTTTAAAATTCTATTTGCTTGATTAGCTGAATTAAAATAAGCTCTCTTTTTTTAAAAATAGATTCAAAATAATTTTATAAAGTCACTATTTAATATCAAAATGAACATTTACATCTATTTGATAAATCCAATAAAATCATATATCTGAAATTCATTTTTTTAAAGAAAATCTTCTAACTGAAAGCTGAGAAATATCTGCATCATAAAATGTTATGCAACATTTTTGTATTTCAACTAGTAATTTTTTTAAAACTTTTAGTTATATATTACATGGCAAAAAATTATTAATTCAGCTTTAACAAGTATTTTATCTATGGAATTAATTTTACTGATTTATTTCCCTATTATATTAATAATTGCGACATTTTTGCTTTTCAACAGAAGTTCGAAACTTGGAGGAACTTTCAAAGTTCAAATATTTGATTTTTTATAACTTTTTATCCTTTTAACTAATAAAATCAGCAATAAAATACTTCATGACAAACAAAAAAAGTGGATTTAGTTTATATAAAATACTTGGAGGAAGAAAAGCAATAGGGCAATAAACAAACAGCCGTTTTAGCCAAATAAAAGCTCTGATACTAAAAAAAGAGATAAGGGTTTAAGCCGTCGGTTCTTATTGCCGATTGTATGACTGCCACCGGAAGTGTATCTGTTTTACTTCCTGTTTCCAGATGCATGGATGGAGATAGCTAAAACTTGACTTTGTTTCAAGCTTTACGATGCGAACTTTTCATAAAATCTGATTCGTCCGAGAAGCTGTACAAAGTATTGAATGAACGGAAGGCTGTAAAAAAAAAAGAAGTTCCTGTCTCTTTTCAGCTGACGTAAAAAAATAAGGCGGGGAGAAGTCTTACAACTCTCCTCTTTTATGGGAATATTCTCAAAGGGAGATGATTTCAGTCTACGATCGGAAGAGTATCGTTCTTAACATTCCGATTTTGGCGCAGCACTTTTGGATGCACTCATTTCTTCTCAGAAATAAGCAAATAAATAAAATAAAAGACGCAGATTAACAGAAACGCAAGGTGTTGCAAAAAGCTATTTTTGCCATCGTTCGAACTCTTACCGTTGAATCCTTAGGTATGTTGCAATGTGTCCAAGCTCTACCCATTTTTTGTAATATGCTAATGTTTATAGATCAGGTGCTATTTTTATATAGTGTGATAACCAAGGTTTAAAAATTATTCATAACACTGTACAAAGCAGACAGTTAAATCTAGATTTTCAAAATTTGGTCATTTTTTGGCTATTTTTGCCATTGTTCGAACTCTTACCATTGAATCCTTAGGTATGTTGCAATATGTCCAAGTTTTACACATTTTTTGGAATATACTAATGTTTATAAATCGGATGCTAATTTTATAAAGTGTGATAAGCAGGGTTTAAAAATCATTCATAGCCCTGTACAGGGCAAACAGTTAAACCTAGATATACAAAATTTGGTCATTCTTTTCATAATTTTAATTAAATTATTAACATAAGTTAATTATTAGTCATAAGTTGAAATATTAAATTATTTCCTTGGTACACTCAGAGTATATAATTTCACAAACCGTATTTCCTCAATTTTAAAATTAAATTTTTTAGCTATAGCATTTTTTATTCTAAATATGTTTTGTAATTTTAATAAATTTCTAAAAATATTTGAAATAATGTATAGATAACAGTAAAATAAATGATGACAGACAAATAAATAATTTTACAATAAGATTATTCTTGGTTTCAGTCACTGTTCTTGTATGCATTCTTGTTGCGACAATGGCAAATGCATTTTTGTGTGCATTGCTATTCTTGTTATAAATGAGAACAAAATTTTCAAATATAGAAACAGGTGAATCCCACCTAAACTATAATCAGGCTGCAATACGAATTTAAAATTTGTTTCTAAATCTTCGGCACTTTTTTCAGTCGTCTTAAAACTTTTATATCGTTTCAAAATAAGATTTTATAAAATGATGTTGAAAAGGAAATAATTTTTTACCTCCTAGTATTCAAATTATAATAATCAACTTCCTCGTAAAAAGTGTAATAAAAAAATCCTATCTCGGGTTTTTGAACCTCTCTTACATGGAAAGAAATTACCTTGGTATTCTATATGTCAGTTTGTGAGCAAGATTACAAAATATGTAAGAAGCATGATTCCTAAACTTTGCATTGGGTTGCAGCACTAAAATTACGATAACTTAAATGTACGATACATTTTGGGAATATTTTTGCTTAGAATACGATTACTTCTTCAGAGATTCGAAAATTCAAAACAGAACAAAAAAAGTTACCTTTGTTTCTCAATTGTAGATCAGTGTAAGTTTGGTACCGAATTGACTAAGGTGAAAAGTTTCAAATGCAAGTCCCGTTCTTTTCACCGAAGTTTAAACTCACAATATCTTGGAAATATGCAAGAAAGCGGAACTCAGAACACATTCGAATAATTTAATAGTTGATATGTGAAACCAAAGAAGCAAGGAATGAACGTAGTACGCATATAAATGGACCTATCTTATAATAAGTATTTAGAATTAGTAGTACAATAAAAAGCAAGTCTATACAAACAAATATTTAACGATAAACGACAGATTTTATCGTTACTTATGATAATCTTGGACAACAAAAGACTCCAATTGTTGTCAACATGAGGAGATTACAAATGACTAAATCGTAAATAAATGGTTTTATAAATTTTTTATGTACCTTTTATCAATGTTAAAGCCGGCTTTCTGGCACAGAGGTAGCGCGTCGTCCTCGTGTTCTGAGAGTCTCGGGTTCGAGTCCCAGTTTGGGCATGACTTCTGCGTGCTGTCTGTGAGATGTGTGACTATGACCGACTGTAAAAAGGGGCTGTGCAAGTGAATGTGGCGAATTTGTAGCCGTACTCTTGGCCTTAGTTGGCGCCACTTCAAAAAACAAGAGACGCTCCTTCCGACTTAAATATGCTGTTGTATCAGCAGGGGGCTTGCCCATGGCAAGTGCCATAAGTAACCATACAATGTTAAACCTTTCATAAAGTTAAGCAAATTTACATTTTTACACAGTTTCACAGTTCATCTAGTTCTTAGTAATCTATACCTAGTATTTAAAGTTTGAAAAATGATATTTAAAGTGTAAAATATAAATCATACAATGATTAATCTACATTTTCCGTTAATTAATATAAAACTAGACAAATATGATACAAAAGCCATAGATAAAAAAAAGTAAATATTTCTATGACTACAAACAAAGTGAAGACACAGTTGCCTAAAAACATTAAAACAGCGTTTATTTATGAAACGAGACATTTGATAACTGCTGGATCAATTTGTATATTCCCAATTCGTAGTTTCTACTGTTTGGGACAGTATGAGATCAATCAATGCAATTCATGCAGCCATCTACTTTGCATAAAACTTCTTGATGCTTCAACCGCTACAACTTCAATAATTCAATCGATTGTGTTATGTAAGCTATCAAATATAATCCTGTTTTGGAGTTTTCAGGCATGCGCAAATGCATCTTGTAAAAGATGTTCTGCCATCTACAAACACTTTGGAAGTTTATTTCCTGCTTGAATACGACTCAAATATAGAAACTGTTTTCTTCTAAGCGATAAAATGGCTAAATTCATTAAAATTCTACGAGGTAATCGTATTATTTAAGTACTATCCTTTTAAATTTTCATTGAAAACAGCTTTTATCATATCAATAACTAAAAAAACTATTTTAAGGTTTCAATGCATAAGGTTTAATAAAATGTTTAAAAAAATAGGTTTGTGCCTACTTATTTAAATATGTCAAGAAAATTGTTTCGAAGAAAATCGATCATATATTAAAACCTGTTATTTTTAACTTTCTGCCAATCTTTTGTATTTATATGTTAAAATACCTTCAAAGATGGATGAAAAGTGTAATGTAACGCTTAAAAAGTATTTGAGAGTTGCTCATTTTCTTGCTTACTTTGATTGCCTGGAATGAAGTATTAACACGAATATTAATCAAGAAGAGAGATCTATGACAAGATATTTTGCATAAATTGTATTTTTAATATTTACCATGAAAGAAATAATTAGATTTCAGTCTTACCAGTCTTTTGGTTCATATTTTATTTTTGAATGAATAGTAAAAAAGTATAAGTATTTAAAACATACCTATATCACAATAGTTAAAAGAAATTAATAAAAATATGAAGATGGGAGCAAAATCATAAAACAGGATGGTGGCAAAAGTACTTAAAACAAATTGGAATATGTATATATTCACAATAAATTTTCAAAAATATTCCATTTAACTTGATAATGATGGATAATACCAAATTTTCATTCGGAAAATTCACTTACGTATAAGAAAGTGTTTAAATAGCAAAAATAGTCCTTAATTGAAAGGGGAAAAATTTTAAATTCAGAATATTACTACTTATCAAGTTATATATATAATCATTCACTATCAATAAAATTCCCAAAAACATTTTGCTGTGGATTTCTTTCCTTTTTTGATCATTTTGAAGCTTATCTGAAATTAAGCTATGCTGACGATAGGGAAATGTTTACATTTTAATTTTAATACCTTTGCCACTATTATTTTTCTTCTATTATTGGCTGTGAAAAATTTATTTTAATTATAGTGTGACAAATTTTAGAATTTTGCTTTGCCTATATTTTTGTACAATTATTTTTATTATTTTATTTTTTAGTAAATTGATAAAAGATTTTTTTTAATGAACTAAAAAACGACATATTGTTACGGATTCCGGTACTATTAATTCTCTGTACCGAGGTGGCTCGTAGTGGGTGTATGGTATGAAAACAATCAGCTGGTCTTAATAACGAACTTTTCTTAAGCACAAAGAAAGATACAACGAAAAAGGAAGCAAAGATGACAACTGTATACAACCGTACACACAACAACACACTACAACAGAAATTAGCCCGCAAGTAATAATTCGGTAGTAATAACCACAAAAGCACACACAGTGACCAGACAGAATATAGCAAGAGAGGGAATCATCGAAACTTCGTTCTATGCCCTTTCAGAACGGCTGACATTCTCCACTGTCTTCTCTCTTTAGCTGTATTTAGCTATCAACACATTACTACACGATTGGTAACTCCACACTAGATTCGATTCTGCTTCCACAATAGACAATGGGACAAGGTACACAGCTCAGCAATAGCTTGGGCTCAACACAAGGTCTTTACTCCGTCGTAATTACTTTACAGGCTTGTAACAATATATTATACTTAACATACAACTACTCCAAAAGGATATGGATTCTTCGTTACATAATTATCTAAATTTTTAAAATATTATTTATGTTCTCTCCTTCAATATTTTTTTTTGATTGTGTTGATTTGAAGATTTAAAAAGAGAAAAATGTCGTAACTAAGTCAAAAAAATTTATTAAAGAATGTAATCATAAGGATCGGGATAGAAATAGGATTATTTCGTTTCTGTGGTGTATATTAATTAATAAAGAACGAACATTTTTGAATACTTAATATTCATAGAATGATAGAAATAAAAACTGCAACTTACCTTACAAGTTGAATACTTATGTCAGCCACTGATGTGGTGCGGTGTGGACAGGGGCAGGGTATCGTCCTCATAATCTGACTGCTGTTCAAAATTATGAGGTTCGTCCTCAAATAGTACTATTGTTGTTTTACAATAGGACGTGAACATAACTAACCTAAATTCTGTATGGATTGCATTTAAAATTTCCTTGAAATATATAAATTAGGAAGTAATTTCATAAACTAAATTTCAATCGTGTAGCTTAAAGCATTTTGAATTTATCGTGTTAATAAATGAACAGATCTAATGTCAAAAATGTTTATCGGATTCAGGGAGGTCAGAATTGGGGGAGGGAATTCATCAAACAAACTTTCGAGCTCGAATTTTTGACGACTGTAATACTTTTTTTATATTTCTTAAAAGAAAAAAGAAAAATGATAAAGACCATGAAGAAGTTCTTTTTCCTTCATTTTAAAGATGTAATGAGTTTCACTAAAACATTTTGAACTTATTTCGTTTGTCAAAAATATTAGCGAAAAAATTTCGGTGATAATTCGATTCGTATGAAAGTATTAAACAATCAGCAAATTAGCACATCAGACGATAATTAAGGTTTCATTAGACGCCGATAAGCACTCCAATCATATTTTTATCATCAAAGAAATCTACACACAGTTTTTGAAGATTCATTATGCTCGCTCCAAGGGGAATATATTTAAAATATGACCGTCAGTAAAAATACATAAATTCAAAAACTGATTCAATTTTCGAGGAGAGAAATTTCGAAATATGGCTTATTTGTCAAACTTTGAAATATTTGAAATCTATATATCGTCCAATCTATTGTATATTAATAATAATTCCGAATATTAATAAATGGTAAAAATTTAACAATAAAATAACACAGCATTTCTTTACTTTCCAAATTTTTGTCCTTTCGTGAATGTTCCTTATTTTTGTAAACAGTTAATATCAATACATCTAATAAAGAATCAAATAATCATATATCACCATATGTACATGTGTATTTACATATATGTATTTGTGTTATTTTGCTAAAGATATAAATAATCTAATAAGTAGAATTGATCGGTACAAAGTATACTTTATTGAGTATTCGAGAGTTTTAAATTCGAATGGCGAAATCATATTATTCCCAAAAGGGATTGCATATTTGGACAAAAACGAAATTTATCTTGTTTGATTTCAAATGAAATGCATATTTGTAACATTTAATTCTAGAAAACCTATCGTGGGACTCTTGAGAAAGACAATATTAAATTTCAATATTTATTCAAAATATTGAAAACTTAAAATAAATATTTCAATATTTATTCTAAATTTCAATATTTATTTAGGAATAACAAATGTAAAACTGAAATTTACATTTTTTATTCCTAAATAACAGCGAGATTCATAATGAGATTTACTTTTGCATTTAAATAACTGAAAATAAATTCTTATTGAAATAGTCTCTTTTAATTTCGGATAATATTTTTCCAAACTTTGAATAATGTTCAGAAATGATATACAGAAGTAATTACTGAATTTATTTCTAATTTTACTTCTAAGAATTTCTTTGAGGATGATATCCTTGATTAAATAGTCTTTTAAGGCATTCAAATAGTAAATTATAGGAAGATTTATATGAATACATAAATTACTTTTTAATATCATGATATAGCGTACCAATCAAGGAAAATTATTTTAATGCCCTTAATTTGAAAATTAAAAAACAAAAACATAAATATTGATTATTAAACTGATGAATTGAATAAACTGATGAATTTTAACCATTTGAGGGCGGAGGATGCGCATTTGCGTAAAAAATATAGGCAAATACGTTACTTACAAAATTGCCCGCTAGCAAAGGTTTAATAATTTGTGTAATCAATGAAATTGATTCAATAGGAAGTACATAAAATAAAATTTTCAAGAGGGATGTGAACAAGAATTTTAATCTTAAATTATTCATTACAGTTATTTATAACCGACATATATATTTTTTAATGTAGTGCAATCTTAGTTACTAAAACTATCTTTCGTTGATTATTCCCAGACTTTTTAAAGAAAAATGATGGTATTTTCTTATTTTATGTAATCTGTACATAATTAAATGGATACGAATTCAAGTATTCATGGTAAACCAACCTGGAACATATTTCAAACCTCTGGAATTGAACCCCCCCGGTTTTGGTTGAATATTTGTTGTTTTATTACGAAAGCTCAATAGCCTTAACGATTTAGAGGTATATAATCTTGTTCAGATTTTCGCTTATAAATTACTTTCTGTTCATTTAATCAAACTCAAGAAAATTTTTTAAAACTTGTAGTGAATGACAATTGATGTTGATATAGTTTTTTCGAATATTAATTCATTAATTTTTATTAATTGATTAAAAACTAATTTTCTCGCCAAACATCTTCATCCCCCCCCCCTCCACCAAAATAAGTGACGAATTCAGTTTGTTTTTTCCCAACGCCTATGAGGTTAAGCGTAATATGTTTTCGGACTTTTATTTTAAACGATTCTGTTTATTTTCATAATGCTTGATGCATTTAAAAATAAACACTCTTAGCTAGTCAATTTTTCCGATTCATTTTGTACTTTCAAATTAAAATAATACAGAATACTGAAAATTAGAAAATTCTAATTTGTATTGGTGTCCCCAACTGATGTAAAACATTATTGCATTTACGTTGTCACAATTGCTTTTAAAACCTCAATTGATGTTGAAAATTCAACCCTAGTATAACATTTGGATCAATTTTTATAGTAATTGTAATTGTTAGGCCGGGATAGCCTGGTTGGTATGGCATTGAGTTCGCATCCCTTGGGCTGCGAGTTCGAACACCATATATAAAAGGGAGAATAAAAAATTGCCAGGCATTTCGCTTTCTATTTTGCCTCTTAACGTTATGATTCTAACCTAAGCAGGAATCGATTTTAAAAAATTATTTTTAAATTACTTTTTTTCTCCATATGAGTGCAAAAATTCAAAAACGCAGATAGCTGGATAGGGGAAAATTAATTTTTGTATTCATTATTAGAAATATATGTTACATTCTATTTTAAAATTGAGATAAAATCAATGAAAGAATTAACTGTTTGTCTATTTGTCTAATTGTCAAGACGTAAATAAACGGTGTATGACCTTTCCAATCAGTACTTGACCAACTTGTAGCTACATATCAAATTATGAAACCAACTAGTGAGAATAAAATCTTCCAAAATGCAAATGTTATTTTCTTTTCTATATTATTAAGAACGTAAACATGCTGTACTGCATTATCGTGCAAAAAGTAGGAGAAAGCAAGTAGGAGAAAAAGTAAAAAAAAAGCAAGTAGGAAGAAAAGTAGAAAAAATAATTTTTTTTCTCTCAACCATTGTTTGCAGCGTATTCTTAGAAAATTTAAAATAAAATCTTATTGATAGATTTGTAATCATATTTCATTTTTATAATTATCTTGTATGAAGAAATAAATTCCATCGGACGGGCACTAGAAGTCAGTGAAAACAAGTCTATTTGGGGCAATTTTTATGAAAGAAATGAAATAGGAGAATTGACTTAATATAGTTTCAAACTAAATATTTTCAGTCTGTTGGCCACAAAGCTGACAGCTTTCAGTCGTGGAAATGATGTATGAAATAAACCGATTGGTAAAAACAAATATTCTTTAAAGGTTTATTTCCCTTGCTCTGAGACACCTGTTTGATCGTTGTAAAGTTTTTCGATTTCCACGCAAGATAGTTGGCCTTTTCCGATCAGATGTGAAGAGATCTGTGTGATCCTCCTACTTTTCAATTGCTCCAGACTACCAGATGGGGGATTCTGCCCCTTAATGGGATTATTTGGACTCTGAGTCGTGTCTAGATAATGAACTACATGTGTGCTTTTGTCTTTCCAAAGAAATAAATCGTATCTTAAAAGGGGAGGAGTGGCATACCCTTCGGATGTAAATCTTTATTTTAGAGGGTCAGCTACGAAGGTGGATCATTAATGAACATTCCCACGCTCAACTAAAGACCATTGAGGACATTTCTGAATAACTATTTTATAATCGGAATCTCAAGAGTACCAATGTGAAAATGAGGGGTGGAGTTTTGACGGCAGATAAAAGGCAAAATTTTGGAGGAGATCTGGGAGGAGAGATCGAAGAGAGAGGGATCTGAAAGACAGATCGACAGAAGATATCTGTTGGAAACTTCGAGAGACACTTCGAAGTTTCGAGGTCTTCGGAGGATCGTCGTTTTGAAGAAGCTAGGAGGAGCTTAGTGCGGTTCGGGCTTCTGAGTAAGGATCCACCGGATGATTTCTGCTGATCCCTTGAGCTACCCCTATAATAGCCTGATGCGCTAACCACCTATTAGCGTTTCTTGTGAGGTTGTTTTTCCAAAATTAAAACAGTAACTATTCATGTACAACTTTTAATTAATATGTAAAAATTATCAATCATATTAACCTAGATGAGAATGAGATATTTTTACGTATACACGGCTGGAAATAAAGAAATTGTCTTTAAACGCTACCCTCTTATTTGATAGGACCGGATCAAGTCGTTACAAATCCTTCTAGTATGTAAGTATGCATTCACTTCTTCAATTTACGTATCTCACTGCGAAATACTGGAAAAAAATGATAAATTCATATATTTAAGCATCGTGTTTTGAGTTGTTGTCCTTGCATGTTTCTATGAAAACATATCTACAAAGGATTTACCCCTTGTTTGACTTGGTTAAAAATTTGAATGTTATTTTAAATATCAATGCTGAATTCAAGTATTGAATTTTATCCATCTAGCTCTTTTCGCTCTATATTTGTCGAGTCATCTTAAACATTAAAAATCGGATAGAGGAAACTTCTATAAACCGGACTTCTTTTAAAATTGACAGACACCTACAAATTTAATGCTAGAACTGTGTGTCAAATTTCATCCATCAAAGCGCTTTTGAATTCTTTGTCACAAACAGGTGGACATAAAGATATATTTTAATATATATTTAAAACTCGTGGATCTCAAAAACATTAAGATTCGTAGAAACTCGAATTTTGTGACTATTACAGTTATTTTCTCTATACTTGGTATGCGAAAAAGGGAAAAGCTATTGCGGCTTTGCCAATGCATGATTTTAATTTACTTTCTTCTTTAAAGAAAGCAATTATTTCACAATCAGGAGTACTCATTTTAAACATAAACATAAGCATACTGATTTGAAACTTAATTTATATAAGGAAAACGTTATACGAATACCATATTCGCTTTTATTAAACTTGTCATGGTTGATGTTTGTATAAATGGAATTTTGCACTCTGGTTTCAGATAGTTTTTAATGAATTATTGTTTAAATCTTCCTGTGCGTTTGAGATGAGAGGATTTAAAAATTTGAAAAACTGAATCCATCAATCAATCGATACATTTTAATTGTAATCTGATTATATAAAAGGTATTCCTTCTTGCTAATTTTAGGAAAAATTGAAATCAATTTCCATGATAATTACGAAGAGGATTTCTGAAATGTACTAGAATCTAAAAATTAAATAATTATAATAAATACAAAATGACAAAACTTTAAAAGCCCTCGTCTATTAATATAATTAAAATAACAAAATAATATTTATAAAAAAAACTTATAAATTATTTCATCATATAAATATGAGCATTAAAACAAAATGGTAAAATCAGAATCCCAAACAAAATTAAGTCCTGATAAATATCACAAAAAGAAAAATTTCCAAATATTAATTTTAGTTGAAATAATTTGTAAATGTGATTTGAAATTCCAATTTATTTAGAGTTATTTTATCAATGGCAGAAGCTTTTACGATTTAGTTTTAATATCCGCATATTTAATTTCAAAATTCATATTTAACCTACTAATATTTATAAATTATATTTTTCCATATTATCTTCAGATTTCTGAAATAAATAAACGAATTCTTCCATTATTATCTCTTTTAAACTGATTTTAATATTATTTGACAGCATTAGTCCGCATATCATCTCTCTCTTTATCCGAGTTCTTGACGCCTCATACCATTAAGCACAATATTTTACAAAATGAATTCCAAATTGTAATACTTTTCGCGCTTAAAGTGATGAAAGTTAGAATTTCATCGACTTCACACAGCGAGCACTTCATTTGATAAGAGGTTTCAGCCACTTAAATTTCATTTTCCGCGGAG
The DNA here is from genome assembly GCA_026289955.1 of Argiope argentata. Lineage (NCBI taxonomy): Eukaryota > Metazoa > Arthropoda > Arachnida > Araneae > Araneidae > Argiope > Argiope argentata. Next base: position 482,192 of record JAOUZG010018166.1, on the reverse strand, counting down.
TAGCCAGCCAATGGCAGAGCGGCGAGTCGAATCGGTTGCTAGGACACTAGTTGCTAGGTTCGCAGTTCCCTGGTTGAAGAATTCTGGATGTGAATATTTTCTGTCTGTTTAAATTCTGCGTTTCTTAACACGGTTTCTATCGGGTACCAAATAAGAGCGCTGTTATATAAATTTGTTTAGGGATTTTTATTTATAAAAAAAAATCCCTATATTATCAAATTTTTAAATTGTGGAGTAAGCATATATTAAATTTAAAATGAAAATATGGATAATCGTAGCATTATAATGGTATAATCATGATGTTTGGCTAGATTGAATCAGCCATTGTATCTTGTAATATAAGGATTTTCATATCACATACAGAAATTAACGAAAAGGTAATAAAAGTTACAGCAATTAATATATATCTTGGGTTCCATAAAAGTATCTATTCCACTAACTTTAAATCATATCTAATAAACACCAAAGTCGATACATTTAGTTTCAACAAGTACCATATTATTCAAATGAGTGGATCAATAATTTTATAATTTTGAGCAAAACCCTTATATTAAAGTATGATTTCATTGTAATTAATTTCCAAAGTTTTGTCTTAATTTAGCCCATAGTGACTTCATTCTAAAATATTCTCCAGTTTTCTCTATTTTCATTGACATTCACTTTTTCTATATAATAAATCAAATGAAGTTTTGTAAAAATACTGTGCCATCAGTCCAAGTGGTGAGTAAAGGGATAAAGATTAATGATGCAAACAGATTGTCAAGATCAGCAAGTGTGAGAATTCCTGTTGAAATTCGACAAAATTTGTCAAATTTATGAGAATAACTAGACTAGGAAATAAGAGATAATACGACTAGAGAATAATAAGAATAGTTAAAAAGATTTCGTTCTTTTTATGTCTTTGTAACTTTCGTCTATTTTTGTGTCGTGCTGATTGTACATAAAGCGTGCATCTAGAGATGGAATAAAACGAGAAAAAAAATGCAACCTTCTTCCTGATTTCGGCCACGACTCTGCTCTCTGCTTCAAACACAAAATTAATATTTGATTACAATCATATATAATATTAATAAAAACAGAAATATATATGATCTTCCGTATTATCTTATATTATTATTGCTAATTCTTTAAATTTTTTATCCTTGAATTAGTGTTATTAAATTAAGAATATGCAACTAGGAATAAACTTATTAAAATTTTGAGAAAGTAAGTTTGAGTTTTCAAAAATTTTACTTTACTGAAGTGTCGGTTTTGAAAGAGCTTTAACATTTCTCAAATGATATAAATTGAATGGAATTAAAATTGATAGAAATATTTTAATTTTTTTATTAATTAATATTAAAAATTTTATTTTTTCAATAGTTTGTGTATCTAAGATAATATTCTACTGCGAGATAGCAGATTAGATCAAATTATTCTTCATAGGACAAATTTTCCAACATACATACAAACAAAAACTATTATGGAAATTAATCCTTTATTTAATATTTTATTTCCTTTTTATTTCATTGGAGTCGGACTGAACAAATCACTGGCCATTTTTATAGATATTATAATACCTGATTTTAGTAGTTATATTTCTGAAATGCAGTTATTTTTACATCTAATATCTTTATATCTGAAATATTTTAAATAATCCATTATATTTGTTATGCATCGTTCGCATTGAAAATACTGTATGTTGTGGAGAGGGGTGTCGATGGGAAAGAACTCTCAATGTTAGGGTTCGTGGCCGCATAACATGACCACTAGACAAAAGTGATCACTCTGGTCCAGAAGTTGTTATCCGCCTTATGAAGCTATCACTGCAATGCTTTAGAATAAAATTAAAATCATATCTCAGTATCAGGAAATTAAAATTAGAAGCAAATTTTACCATTAACTACACCGATTTTTAAAAAAATTATTTTAAATTTTTCAAAGACGATTATTTAAATAAGTACAATATATTTTGCTTGAAACAATCATAAATTTAAAATGTGAGAATAAAATTAAAATTTTAACAAAATACTTGCAGTGATCTATTAGGTTGAAATAACAGTTTTTGGTCATTGACAATTGGCGATTGAAACATAAATCCCTCTAATCCCCTTCATTTAAAGGAAATTAGAATTACTAAACTAACATGGAACTATTAGCAAATGACTTTAAAACTAAGCGGAAAATATTTTCAAGTAATCTCAGAAACCGCCTACGCCTGTTAAAAAGTTAAATCAAGGTCACAAAACGTTTTGGAATCACAAAATGTTTCTTCTTTCATAATCTTTAACCCACGATATTCTTACCACGATATATTTTTTCATATTCTTTTGTTCAAAAGATTCAATGGCATGTGATGAATAAATAATTTAAAATTATTTTTTATTGTTCACTAAATAGTACCTGTTGTGTTACTGCTGCAGAAGAAATAATTTTGTAAATTCTGTTTGAAATTTGAAATAGCTATCTTTTTTAATAAGGAATGATAAAAAGGATTATGTTTATTTTCCTGTCGACAATGAATACATTCAATAAAATGGAATGATATATAAAGAAGTATAAACAATATTAATTCTACTTTTTTTGTCTTTATTATTCAATAAACTTTAAGGTAGACAATATTTTTCGTTTTGTTTCTTCAGCACAAACAAATATATTTGTGGTGCTAGCTTCATAAGCCAGTTAACCTCTACTATACTGAATATACTTTTGGCATTGTGGTTTTGTTACTCGGGTGCTGACCCTAGCATCGTGGGTTCGTACCATGAATTTCATCTACCACACTGGGGACCTTGATAACGCAACATAATGTAACTGCCGTTTGAACATCAACCCGCTGCAAAAAAAAAAAAAAAAAAAAAAAAACCCTCGTCAGATTCACTTGACGCAGCAAACAAAACGAAGTCGTCTAACTTACTTGACTCAAAAAGCAAACAAAGGTGTCAAACTCACTTGACGCATCAGCGCAATCACACCCTCGCCTAGCGTTTGCCGCTTTGAAATCTGCCGACTCATTGGTGGGGGAGTACTGTGGCGTTAGCTTCATAAGTCAAATAATATGTACGATGCTGAAGCATACTTTTGGTATTGTGGTTATGTTACTCGGCTACTGGCCCTGGCGTCGAGGGTTCGTACCACGACCTTCAATCATGATATATTTCTTGGTTACCCAGCAAGTAAGCATTCAATGCACAACACCATGTGAAAAAAAATCTGAATTTTTAAGTTCAAAACAATAAATTTTCGTAGTTCTATTTCAATCGCATGAGTGTTATGGCAGCGCATAAAATAAGAGCAAACAAAAATTCATTTTCATATATTAGATATTAATCAACGAACCGTTATCATATTTATTTTTTACTTTTTGTAATAACAGCGAAATCTTTTCTGACTGTAATAGATTCACAAAAAATAAAAAAAATGATCAAACCACCTAATCAAATGATCAAACCACCTACATGATAAACATAATACCTTAAAGATTTTCCAAGCACATCTAAGATGTCATCTAAATATAGCATGGTATTGTTCCTAGAGCACAATACTTCTTCTATAGATACTTTTAAATAATGCTATTTAAGGACGCAGAAAATACAAGATCAATGACCTTTTACGGTGACCTTCCGTACTTTTTTTTTACTTCTTCTTCCTCCTCCTCTTATTTTTTTAAAGTCACTATTGATATCGTGATTTTAATTTCCAGACAACAAGTTTGGCAGCTTTCAGAATTTATTATATGCTTGGTATACTCTAAGTGTTTCTCATATTTCACTTGTATTATTAAACGACATTATAAAGTTTAAGTTAAGTATTATTTCAAAAAATATATATATTAGAGCACTTTTGAAATAATTTTATGAAATTTTGTTAGGAATTAGTGTGATTATATCTTCTTTAATTATAAATAAAAAAATCACTGATTAGATTAAAAATGATACTTGCTTAGCGGATCAATTTTATCAAATATTTATTTAATTAAAGAAATATTACGAGCTACATTGATGCAACATTTTTTTCAAAAAATAAAGTTATTTCCACATTCAATTCTTACTTTTCCTTACTGTTCCTGAGTGTATATATTGCTGATTAAAATTTAATATATCTTCTTTCAGAATCATCAAAATCATGTATCATCTTTCAAAATCATGTATCAGAATTTCTAAATTACATTTAGTTTCTTTAATTTCGAAACAAAATTGTTTTATTAAAGGTATTAAATTTTTATTGTAAAATATATGAAATAATAAAATTGTTCCCTACACCATAAAAACTTACATTTCGAAATAGACAAAATATTCAAATAAAAAAAATTCAAAATGTTACCGTGTAACACACACACACACTAGTCGCCTTTGGCAATCAGCTGATTTGCTGAATATATATATATTAGTTATATTTAATTTCAGTAAAATTGCTTAAACATAAAGGTCATGTCCTTGATTCCATTAAATTACAAAACATTAATGCCATGTTATTTTAATAATTTTATATGCTCTGTTCATTGGGTACAGGAACCATCCTAATGGAGTCATGCTTCATGATAATATTGCATCATCAAAAGAGTAAATGTCAGATTCATATATTTACTAAATTAAGTAGTGACGTTTTTATTAATCCTTTAAAGTATATAGATATTAAACAGTGACTATATAGAATTGACCGTATAGATATTAAACAGAATTAGCAGAAGCGCTTTGATGTGTACATTCCCACTCTGCAAGATATACGTGAACAAAAATTTAGAAACATCAGGTCAAATTGTCTCGCCTATAAAGAGTTAACACACACATTCATCTTTATTATTAGTTGATACGTATCATTTGTAGTTGTGATTATACAGAATCGCAAAACTGTAGAAATAATAATAAATTGTCAGAGATAGAAATTTCACTTTCGAATTATTTTGTTAAAAAATTTATTTGTCAAGAGCGACTAAAACCAGTTACAGAGCAATATCAATAATATAATTAAATTTATTTAATTTATTGATTAAGTAATTTTACTTTTTAGAACAAAAATTGTTTAAAATGTGATCAATTTAACTCTAAATTACATCTAATTTCTCTGCTAACTTTTGCTGACATTTTTAATTAGTTTCTAAATATCAGAATAGCATTCATGATCCGCTTTAATTTTGATGGTGAGTTAAAATGAGTTTAAAAATTTTTTATAGCTTGTTATAGAATTTGATATTTTTCATGTTTGCAAAAATAATCTTGAAAACAATTACATTTTTATTTAATTATTGGTGTTTGATTGATTTGGCAACTTGTAACAATCAATAAAATATATTGTATATAAAAATATTATAAATGAGTGTTCTTTTTCCTGATATAATTTGATACAAGTAGAAACAATTATTTTGTATGCATTGTATTTTTATTGGTTTTGTTTATATAATCTAATTAAAGCCCCTTTTAAAGTCGAATTATTAATAAATAAAATTTTGTTCCGTTTTCTTATAAAAGTTAACCCAGAGGAATCACATTGTCAGTGTTCATAACTGCCGTAAATTAATTTTAGAAGGATAATTGTTTTACTAAATCAAACAAAACAATTTAAAAATTAAAATAATTGGTAAAATTCTGCAGATGGATTAAATTATTATGATTATTTTTGAAACTTTGCAAAAACAGAATTCAACTCACTTGAGCTCATTTCTTTCTCAAATCAGTTACTCCATTACATCCTGCATTTTGATTTGGATCACGATTTATGTGAATCATTTACCAACGATTTAACAACAGCATCCTTCGAATTCTAAGCAACCAACAGCACTTGATTTGGACCTAAGTTGATAATGATGCATTTACAGATACAGACGGCCCAAACGAATAAGTGTGTAAGAATAATCTTCGTTGATGGATGATTCTGGCATTTCATTTTCTACCATTTGATGAATTGTGTCTTTAGCACCACTTATTACCACCCTTTGTAATGACAGCGGGGCAGACGGAATCGATTCCACGTTCTGCATCAAAAATCTTCTTTTAAATTATCAATCTTTTTTTTAGTTTTTAAAAGGTTTTATATCCTTATGAGTAGCAGACAGCTGAATGGCTTTTCACAGCTATTAACTATACTCACTAATGTATTATTAAACACTTATCGGTCTTGGATTACTTTTAATTTGTTTATAATTCCCTTTAAATACTTTGTGGAACTTTCGAAAAAAAAGAAATGAAAAAGAAATGATTTATTTAAATGAATATTCGATATATTATTTAAAAATATAATTTTCAGAAATAATTATTTATTTTTAAAATAAATTTTAAAAAGTGATTTTTAAAGGATTTGCATTTTATAAGTTGTTTATCAATTTTATAATCAACATCATTATAGTTTTAAATGTGTTTTATATAAAAAAAACATTATTCATATTACTGATAATGTCATACATCAATATATATATAGAAAGATCGTTGGAATTTTCTCGGAAGAATGACCCACAAAACTCTCAAAAAATAAATAGGAAACCTCGATTTTCGGTTTTTTTCGCTACTAAAAGAAATTAGTCAATTGCTGAAGCTGTGAATAATATCCGAGAAACACCCTCCCCTTGAATGTAATTTTTTAAATTATATTTTTAGGTAGCAGACAACATCAATCAAACTTCTCGTGTTTTGAAGACATGATTGTCTTTGCATGTTACCATCGATAGATTTCTGATAAATTAAGCTTAGTTAATTTATTTACATTCAAAACTCATTTGAAGAAAAAATGCTGGATTTTCTCATTTGAAGAAAAATGCTTTTGCTGGATTTGCAAAGGTAAAATACAATTTTTGATAACGCGTTAGCTCTCTAATGATTAACATCTCAGCTTTCGATTCCACTCCATAAATTCACAATTAAAAAAATACACATTCTCTTTCTGTAAAATCTTGTTTATTTAAGGACTGCCATTCTTTTTACTTTTCCGTATATTGAATTTAGAGAAGGTATTATAATCGTCGAAAAATTCGGACTCTAGATTTGGACTATTCCCGCTGGTGGCTTCACGGGTTCAATAATTCCACGCATGTTAAATATAAAACGAGAAATTATAGCTGATAGCTTAGTTTTATTCCCATCCTATTCTTTATTAACTTATTCTTGTTCTTGTTTCAAATGGCACTTGACTTGGATAAGCTCCCTGAGCCAGTCAGCGATTTTAAGCCGAGAGTTGCAATCTTGTTTTTTAAGTAACGCTAACAAGGACTAAGAATACGCCTTGGCCATTCACACATCACATTCGCTTGCACAACCCCTTTCTGAAGGGTGGCGAGTTCATACATTTCACCGATAGAACAGATGAAGAACAACTATGTCCGAACCAGGACTCGAGTCTAGGAAGCTCAAATCATGGATAAGACGAATTTCGCCTATGCCAGGACATGACTGTAATAACTTATTTATTTAGCTTATCTCATTTGAAAATATATGACTTCCACTTATGTGAGTGTGCTTTGCTCGACTTTTTCACTGCCTAATCAATATGACATCTCACGAATTTCGTAGTAAAATAAAGGAAAAGAAATATACGTTTTGGAAATTTCCTCTTTTAACCACCAGGGAAATTATTTGTCCATATTCTCTCTATTTTGATGACATGAGGATCTTTATATTCCATTTATCTGAATCATTACTTTCTAATGTATATGAAATGTTGGAACGAGAACTGATCAATGTTCCAATGGGTTTGATTTAAAATGTGAGACAATTCTGATTATAAAATCATATATTAAATTAAATCATTTATGTATTTGTGTATTTGGAATTACTGTATTCGCTTACTAGGGAAAAAACTTATTTATTTCACATATTCTTTATAATTTGAATGCGAATTTATCATTTTAGTGTATAGAAGCAGGGTAAAAATTTCTTAGAAGTTACGTTTTGGAATGGTTGCCGACAGATACATTTCCAAAAATGTAATAATTTCCTTTGGCCCTTAAGTGTAAACGATAATTATATATAAGCAAGTTAAAAAATCAGTTTTCATGTAATGAAGGAAGTTGTCAGATGACTTCAGTCTTAATTATATATTTTTTCATTCCTTCTTATAATTTTTAAAATTCGTTCCCAAACTAAAAACAATTTCATAAAAATCAGATTTTAAAAAGTATGTTTTGACAAAAGAGTTTATCATCGGTTGTTATCATCCAATATAATCAGTATTGTTTAAGGAAAAAGGGGACTGACTGTTCATTCGTAACTGTTTACAAGCCTGTCTTGATGTTCATTTTTTAGAATAATTAAAAAAATAAAATCTTTGATCACGTTTAGAAAGGTGATACAAGATAAATGAAAATAAATTCTTGAAAATTAAAAAACATAATATGCATGTTTTTAATTATGCTATATGCATTTTTTTTTCGAATCCCCTTCTGGATTCCTTTTAAAAAATTCAAATGTGAGTAGATTTTTGATAGCATTTGTTACTTAAAAAAAGTGAAGAGTTTAAATCGTATTTTGAAACTTGCCAAAAAGAAACATACAATAAGGAGCATTTTCGATGACTAACGTCTAGGATAAATTTTAAACAGATCGTAATTTATGATTTCCTCCTTATAACTTCACCGATAGACAGTTTTTTTCCTGGTGCAATCGAAAGAGTGCATCGAAGTTTCAGATTCGAAATTAATTATTTGGCGCCATCCATAGCTCGAGGCACGATCAATAAGCGTTCCGGAGTAAAGAAAAGAGCCAAAAAGAGCGATAAAACAAATTCCGTGGCTGCTTGGGTAAACATACTTAAACAAACACCTGTTAGGAGACGGAAGTGAAATCGAAATTGAAATTTCTCGAAGTAAATTAGATTCGTTGACTGTCTTTGATGCGAATGTTATTATGATTCCCAGAAAACTTTCAAACACTTGAGCTGAGAAAATACATTCTATTTGTATTATGTATTTTTTTCATTAAATAATGTCGACTTATGTAAAATTATGCCTCAAACAATCATGGAATAATAACGCAGATTATTTTCCTGTTAAATATGTTATGAATATCTCTTTTAAAGAAGTTCTCGCTATAAATATTATGATCTCGAATTGCCAATGTATTTGCATTTTTTACATTCTATGAAAATGATATTTTCTTGAAATAAATATTTTAAAAGTGTGTTTATTTTGTTAAAGAAAAAATCCCAGCATGTCAATCAAATAACAAGATTTAGCATTTAAATTTGTTCTAAATACATTTTTTATTGATTTTTTTAATTCTATCGAGATATAAACATCTTTTTGTTCAAAGGCGAATAAAAATAATAATGCCACAAATTTAAAACTAAGCAAAATTTTTCGTTATCTCAGAAAATATTATTATTATTTTTATCAAGATATAAAATTCCTGTTTAAATTTTTGCGTTATGTTTTTTTTACCTTCTTGCAAAAAGATAAAAAAAAGAAAACATGTAATGAAAAAAACATTATTACATACTCTCCGTCAAAAATATATTATAATTTTGTGAAGACTTCACGATTGTCCTCGTTTGAGATGTCCTTAAATCCAGTTTTGTAATTATGTTTATCTGTCAGTGAGCCAATTAATTCAAAGATAAATGAACTATTAAACTTATTTTCTTCGTCTTTAAATCAAAACTGTAGAGCTTATGTTAAAGAATAGTTAATTTACCCGTTATCAACACGAATGCATATTGGAAGGACATCTGAAAACAATTGTGAACTTGATTTATTTATGGCATTAGTGTATATGTTTTATGCAAGAATGGAAAATCGTATAATATTCGTTTAACGAATAATTTTTTTTTTCGTATTGGATTACTATACACATTATTCTTAGACAAGAAATAATATAAAATGAACGACTTAAGATGATGGATGAAATTTTGTGAATACTGAATTTCGAGACAAGCATTGGATTCTTAAAATGAATCTGCACGGGACCAGTAGCGGCTAGTGTGCACAGAAATTATGATCAGTGTTAATAATATCTAAAAATAAATTCGATTTTCTTAAAATCTACTTAAATCATAAATAGGTTTAACTTTTTTGCATCTCAAAGTCCGATAGAAAGTTTATTGATTTTTTAAAAATATTAAATAATTAATACAAAACGAAATCTTAAATATTTCTTAGCAGAAATTATTCGAAGTCAAAATGATAATTCGACAAATAAAGCGTCATCATTTTTCTTTCTTTTCTATACATATTATTTCCCTCTTCAATAATACTTGTACAAAAATTAATAGCAATTATAATGTGCTGTAAAGTGCATTGCTTTATACAGCTACCAAATTTGGTGCATGATTGCCTTGAAGGATGAAAATATCTACATTTAGGAACATTTAGGAAAGAAATTTTAATTTGAATCTTAGTTATTTAAAAATTAAACTTTTTTCCAATATAAATTTCGGATATATTACTCCACAAAAATAAATTTTACACCATTTCAAAATTTTCTTTTTTATTCATATAACTTCAATAGTTGAGCTACTTCTGAATTTTCGTAATTAAAAAATGTTTCTTACTGTTTCAACAATGAAATTCAAGCCATTTTCATTCTTTTCAGCTAATATTTATTTAATCACTTGATTTTTCTTTCATTTTCTTTTTTGAAATCTAATTCAATTCTATTTAATATTTGGCATAATGTATAAAACTAGTCAAAAGAATTAAGTTACAATTCATCGGAGACAAATAAGCGATATATTTACATTTTTAATAATGCCTTGATCTCACAGGTTATAAATGAAATGAACATATATAAGACACTTAAACGTATAACATTATCACTATTACATATAAGGTTTTAATGTCTGAGGGGCGTGAAATTTTATCCTAACGATTTAATTGAAATTAAATATAATCAATATCTTCTTTGTTTGATGTAAATGATGTAATCATCCTTTATTATCAATTAGTGATTAATGAAAACTGAAAAGCTTTGAAAGTAAGACAAAAAATGAAATTTCAATAAAAAAATTAGAGCTAATTGATAATAAGAGATACATTCTTGTAAACATTTTTCATCACAATGACAATATAGAAAATTTACTTTTTTCAAAGAGACACCTCTATTTAAATAAATAGAATTCCCAATTAAGAAATTGCGTTTCTGTTTGGGTAGCAGTACTCTTAAAAGACTAATGTGAGACAATAGCAAAAATTAGTTTTGAAGATGCAATAAAAGAGGCGATCTTCGAGGGGATTAAAAGCAAGTAATATGCATAAAAATATTAAGTGAATTAGGTTTACTTAGGTCAACAAAGAAAAATTTAATTACTTCTTATTAAATAATTACAAATAATATAAATAATCTATGAAAAAATTATTGATTTTCGCAAGAATTGTACTCGGATTCTTCACCTTCACGTGAAAAATGCTAAAATCCTTGTATTTTATGGATTTAGCTCCTGCCTGTTAATTTCAATTTTCATTATAAGCTGCTAAAACTCTATTTAAAGTCTATTAAAAATTAATTTGCTTGATTAATTAATATTTTTAAATAATTATATTAACATCAAGTATCATCTACTACAATTTTTAACAAAAATTTTGAACTTGAGTGGATGAATAAAAAGTATTTTATAACGATTGAAAATTTGAGAAAGACATATATATGAAGAGTATGAACTAAAAGTAGAAATTGGAAAAGAAGGAATACATTTGCCACTCACCAAACATAGACTGGCCTGATTGTAGCTTTAGCCCCTTTAATTCAAAGAAAGAAAAGATTAATTTGGTCTCGAAATCATTCAATAATTTATATACGCCTTGGTCTTTCTTCGGTTATTCGCCAATTGTCTTGCTCTGCTTTTTTGATTGAAATTTCTTTTTGTCTTACTTTCACACCTTTTCAGTTTTCATTAATCACCAAAATCTTGTAGAAAAAATAAAGCAAATGACATTGACCTCTCAGAATGGATAAACAAGCAGATTAAAGAAAATACGAAAATGCAACTGAAAAAAGTAATTTTACAGGATCTTATATCTCGGCACCTCTATTGGTCGAATCGACATTGCATGGAACAATTGACACATTGCGTGATTATAAACCTTCCCTTCCATTCCCAAAACTAATGATTGATTAAAATTTGAAGCTTTTGTTGAGTAAAGGAACCTAAATTAAATCTCGTTTTCCTTATTTACCATTAAATATGATTATATTAGAAATAGTTTGAGGAAATTCAAGACACACCAGTTAAAATGAGTCTAAAAGTATTTTCCCAATTTCAATCCAAATGTTTCACCGATCCTTCAAAACTATTTGAAATTCTAAAACAGAAAACAAAAGCAAACGGTTATCAATTGTGTGCCATCCGCCCCAAAATTGGCTTTAATACTTGTTTTAATTACTTTAAAACTTCCGCCCCGCCATCAGAGTCGGCGATTCATCGACTTCGGTTCACAATGTGTGGTAAAGCATGGTATTAATTGATTTCATGTTACGCCAATTAACGGGTAATACTTCAAAAATTCCGTCATCTTTTTACCCACCCTGAAAGAAGGGAGAAAATAACAATCCTATTTAGTTTTGCTTTTGCATTTCTTGGAGATCTCTTGTGCTGTTGCTAGTTTATTGATTTAAAATGTCCACTTGTTCGTCAGTGCTGTTTTTTAACTCCTTTTTAAAGAAATATTTATTGGGTTTTCGCGAGAGATATTTTTTTAAGAGTCAGTTCAGTGTATTGTACGAGGGCTCGTATGTAAGTGTCTCTCTAAGATTTGGTATTCATTAATCATCTAAAAATCGAAAAGGTGGGAAGAGCTACTTGCCACCTGCACATTCGCTTTCATCAATCATTGTTCCGGAGATGTTTCTGTGGCGTTAGATGGACAGAATTCCTCGAGTCAGAGTATTATAACTAAAAGAAGTATAACTGGTGAATATTGCGAAGAAGAGTGTGCAAATATTAAGCAAAACATGTCTTTGATCCGCACTTTCAACCCAGTACAGTATATTGCAAACAATTACGTAGATATCTTAGCTTTAGTAAATTGGTAAAATGACTTTTTGCACAATTATTTTTAAGAGGTCTGTATATAGAAGAGTATTCAAATATATATGACTAAAACTGCAATCCCTTAATCTTAAGCTATATTAATGCAAATTGGGAAACACATTTTAAAAATTCTTTCTTAAATACTTTAAAACATGAGGAAGACTCCTGATAATTTAGTAAGTCGTTGAAAGTCACGCTAATTTTACCTGTATTGCCCGTCTGGTCGAGAAGAATTTCTCTGGAATTTGTGTAACTATTCATAATTCAGATATTTTACTGAGATCATCGGTGACCATCTTGACGCTGAAATGGCACGTTATATAAATAAATAAAATAATGTTTGTATGTTATACATTGATTTCATTTCTTCCCACGGTTTCAGTAACGATGATATTATTGAAAATTTTTACATTTTTAATTTATTGAACATTTACTGGATTTACTGTGTTCCTAATAATCTAGATTCGGCTTTCACCGGTGGCCCCGAGTCTGAACAGTGCTGGTCACAGGTGATACCCATAGGATAAAATGTGTTAAATATTTTATTTCTATTAAATATAAATATCAAAATGGCTTTTAAAAAAGCTTTTTTTATGAGAGTGAATTTTTGGGAATTAAAAATAAGTCCCAAAAATAAGTAAGTAAGTAATACATTGATCCAAGTTTTCTATGAGTTATATTTTATTAGGCAGTTTAAAGTTGAGTATCTAATGATTGATTAGATCAACTCATTTTAAATTTTACTTTATTATGTATGGTACTCGATATTTTGACGATTCTCATTTTTATCTATTTTTTGAGTTCTGAAAACACATTTGTGGCATCATGTCTACCTATCTGAAGGTGAATACAGTTACTCAAAGTTTTTAATCTAGATTAATAAAATTTTGTAAATAGGATAGCGACAAATTTCGCAGTTTTCTGGAATTGAATCTATTCAGAAGATGTCTGTCTGTTTGTCTGAAGATCCATTCAAAAGTGTCTGCAATCCATAGTTTATATTTTAGGACATTTCTAACCATTTTTTAAGATGTATGATTTCTAATGAGATGTGAAATGTGTGAATACATCATTTAAAAACCTTTACTCCTAAATAACAAATAATTAATAACCTTAAATTAGATTTATGTGTATTAATTAATTGAAACATCTAAATAATCATTCTAATAAAACAAATTTTAATAAATTTATATTTAATAAAAATAAACGTGTGTGTGTGTGTGTGTCTTTGTGTGTGTGTGTAGAAACATTAATATATATACTAATATTATTATAATATATATATTAAAACAACTTAATTTTCTTCGCCGTAATGAGAAATTTCTGAAAATAATCTGATGGTGACCCCCCACCAAGCACGGAGAGTAGCTAAAATAGCCGATAAATTCAGGAGAGCAATATCCATTCACGACTTACCACTGCCATATGAAAAAAGAGATTTTACATTTTCTAAGTACTAAAACTTGCATATCTCCTCCTTAATGAATCTATTTCTATTTGCTTCATTTTATTATTATTTATCAATGTTTTCATATTCGTTGTTTAGGAAATTCTGAAGTTTTTAAGTAATTTCAGAAACGTAAATAAATCTAATAAACGAGTCACAACTGTGAAATATTTTTGGTATTTTTTTTATTTTAATGTATTTATTATTAGCATCACATGGTATAGGACATTATTATGATTAGATTGACATTCACTTAATCGATATACCTGGTCGGCTGATACTTTTTTTGGTTCACAATTTCTTTAGTATTCAAAATATCACAATAATATCTGTTCCGAAATTTTATTTAGTTGATATTAAAACAAAAATTAATTATGAAATATTGTGATTTCATAGCGAACACGCATGTAGAAATATGTAGAAATAATAACGCAATAGGAAGTGAGTGAAATTAGTTGATGTTAAAAGAAAAATTCATAGTTAAATAGTATAATTTTTTATAACACACATGCTGAAAATTCTAGCAAGCTAGAAATTGGGTGGGATTTAGATAGTTAAATTCCACCTTAACAAGCATTAAACAAGTTAAGATTCAATAAAGTTCTGTAATAATAAGAGTTTTTATGTTCTATGCCATTTTATCCTTTCAAGAATCAAATACATTTTAATTTTTTAATAATATTATTATTTATGTCCCTCAAAACAATTCAAATTGTATTATTTTTACGAAAATAGGAGCTTGCTGCTTATTATAATATAAATATTCTATCACTAGAATCTTCCAGAATAGAACCAATTCAGGATCAAGTTATATTTATATTAAGCACATTGCCAGTATCAATTTGGAAAAAAAAGATTGAGTCATGCAAAGAGAAAAGAAATGGTTACGCAACACTATGTAAAAAATCTTACAGCTTGATGATAAATAAATTATATACTTAAATTTTGTTATGAAACTATGGTGTAAAAAGAATTAATTCCATAAAAATGTTCAAATTGAAAAAAGTGTCTATAATAAATGTTTTTTTAATTATACCAATATTTCCCCAAATAAATACTTTTTTTCGTTTTGAAACATCCTGAATTTTCTGTTTTAAGAGTAAAAATACATTGCCGTATAACACTCTTTCACATAACGAAAAATTATATTTTCAGAACGATTAACGGTTATTATTTAGTGTCGATTAAATATAAATAAAGAAATTAGCAAACTAATAGAAAATACCAATTCAGTTCTAATGTGAACCTTTACAATAATAAAACTTGAACAAATTTGACCAAAAATGTATAATCCGTATAGTCCGATGTTATATTACACAAAATGTATCTGATTTGATGAGTCCTACATAATACTTCCCCCATGTATATATTTTGTTACCACGCTTTCCTTTATTTTAACATGTTAATCTATCGCGTTTTTTTTAAACGAAACGATTTTGGTTTTTAAGGTATTAGAAGTGAAACCGGATATTTCAATTTATATTCATCGGCGTTCAAGTGAAAATTATTATTTTAGTCACATACTTAACTGATTAATTAATTATTAACTGATTTTCAAAACACTTTAATTACAAACTAGTTGATGTGATTAGATCTGGGATGTTGGCGATGTTCCATGCGTCAGCGTGTTTTAAATGCATTTCGATGGGGGAGAGGGAACTTGAAAGTTACTAAAAATAATTTTGAGCTCAATTTATTAAAATTCTTTATGCGTTTATTATCAATTTTTACTTCTTTAATATTTTTCAAATGTCCTAATAACTAAGATGTAAACGTTAATTCTGCTAACTCAGCTATTTACGTTATCTAGATTTCGTTTTCTTTTAAGTACACTTGAGTATATTAATTATGAATCATTTTTACTCAAGATTTATAATTGCATTAATTTTATGTATGAAGGTCGTTAAAATAAAGCTGAAATCCATGTTTCTAAATTTAACAAATTCAATTAAATGAAGAAATTGAATTAATATAAAAATTAATAAACAATTTCCGAATTTGATAAATTTATTAATATATCTTAATTAATATTTCTTTTAAGTTAAAATGTTGGAATAATTTTTTGAAGAGAATTTACCTCCTATTGAACCCCAAACTTTAAAAATAATCTCTCTAATAGAAGCCAAAAGTTCAAGAAAAGCTAAAGTGGTTAGAAAATATGTTTTAAACTGCTGAAAAGTTTATTTTTTCTGATTCGTCTTCAACTAAAATCCTCAAATCAATCGAATACGCTTGAATTTAATTGTTTAAAAAAATAAGTATATTAATTTTAAGATTTTTTTACACAAACAAATTTAAAATGGCGGATTATTTCTATAAATTTATGAGAAATTGGAAATGGGAACAGCAGGCCAATGAGGTAGAAGCAGATCAATATACCAAATGAGAACTGAAGAGATAAAACATCACACCACAAAATCATATTTTAAAGTTGTATTTTCGTTTTTTACATAATCTACTTAATTTTCTCCTTTGAGAATTCAATGCTTTTTGCTCATTTTATCTTTTTTTCTTCCTTCATTTATTTTGCTTATTTTCAAATTCAGAAAATAAACAATCATTTTACTTTCAATATCTACTGATTTTAACTAAAAAGGAGAAAAAAGCTAGATGTAATTCCTTTTCAAATTCATTGATGTGTCGAATCTTTAATTATCAGCAAAAGGGATATTTTTTTTAACATGACATGTGCGTTTTCTTCAATTTTCAACGAAAACTAGATGTATCCTAAAATAATTATTTTACTATACACTTTGCTGCTGGGGTTAAATGAAAATATTGAGTCCAATTTTAATAATTATATCTGCGCACGGTACGTTTCGGGAAATCATTGTGATGGATTTATCTTTCATTTGTGTGTATATTGTATTTCTTACATTTGCATTAACAAAGGCATTTTTTGCACATATCACATGGCGAAACGGAGTTAAGTCAAAAGAAAAAATATATATTATTTTTCTTTTCAAATTATTGACGTAAAATTTCTTTTTTGCTTGAATATATTAAGTTTATGATTTCTAACATTAATACCTTCAAGCTTTTTTATAGTTAACCACTCAAATTAGATACAATATAAAGCAAGAAACTGTTTTTTAACCCTGAAGGTTTAAATCCTTCTCTTTCTGTGTCATTTGTATGTAATCGATTAAAGATATTAACGATCTCCGAAATGAAACAAAAAATTAATCAAAATGATCCCCATAATGACAAACTCATCTCTGTTTAGTTCATGTTTATGCAAATGCGAAAGACAATTTTTGTATAAAGAAAGCGGGAAACAAAACTTCAAAAGTTTAATCTCATTTTTCGATACAAGAAACTTAAAATACTTCTTGCTTTTATTTTATTTGCAGAATCATTAGTAGACTGTCTTCTTCTTCATTGAAAAAATCGCAATCGATAAATATTTATGAGAATATTTGCTTTTGATATTTTAAAAAGAAGAGTATTAAGCACTGAAAAGAAGTTATTACATCTGATTTATTCCCATATTCATTTTACTTCTACCTCAAAGTTTAATGACTTTCATAAGCAATCATATTTTCAAACCATAAACAAGTTACAAATGTAATTTTTCTGGATACTGATGTTTCAAAATCAGGATAACTGCTACTTATTGTTGTTAAGGTTCATAATAATGTTTCTTCGATTCGAGACAGTTTTAAATAATTTTCTGTTTGCTATAGTATTTGAATGAACAGCATTACTTTTGTATTTCATGTTCATTAAAGATACTTAAATATTATTAATCCCAAATTTATGAGTAATTTAAATTCTTAATTAGAATTTAAATATATTATATCTACTTTCTTTTTTTCTTAAGATAAATATTTGAAATAATAATTCTCAAGAACAGTTTTTTGATTTCTTCATAATAATTTTTTTCGATAAATGAATATTTATAATTATTACTGTATGTAGGTAAAGTTTTGCAATATAATATCCAATGATATTCAATTTGATTATAACTTCCTAAAATTTTTAATTTTAATTAACGAAAAGTTAAGCTTTAAATTAAGACGTGTTTTATTTTCTTATGCTCTTGTATAAAGAAAAAATACTGCAACTGCCAAAATGTTCAACCTCAGGATTTTAATAAATCTCCACGTGAAAAATTCCGTGATCTAAAAATATGAAAGTAGCTTAGTCTATATTAGAAAATTAGTATTATTTTTCTGTCTGTATCTTTTTATTCATCTTATCATTATTTATTTGTGCTAAAATATAAGATTATTTATCTGTTTGTTATAAATAATGATACTCAAAATTGTGACAAACTAAAAAATTGATATTTGATCAATTGCTCTTTATAGAATGATTCGAGTTTCAAATAAAATGAATTTTTAAGAACTGCCTTGTCTTCCGTGAGGATATAAACTTAAGAACTCAACTAGAGTTGATGCCTGATTCTTGACATGGGTTTTTTAGTGCAACAGTTATGCGGCTTTAATAAATTTCGAGCTAAAATTATCATCAGGTTACTTTCAATATTTATCACGGTTATTCAAAAAACAGCAAAAATAAATATTTTAAAGTTAATTTTAATATAAGTTGGGTTCTTTTAAACCGAAATCCTAATTCTGTGTGAAAAATTAAGCCCAATCCGTGAGCAGCAGTGGAATCCGTAGAATGCAGAGTGGCAGTACAGAACTCCAAGATAAAGCAGTAGCTTTCCCAGTGCCTTTGCACTCGTTTATTTATTTCTCACGAAAAATAGTATGACGCACTTTGAAATAAAACAATGTGTGTTCTTTTTTAACCCTGAGAGAATTTGCCTTTCTTTGCCTCTTTTCTTTTCTACTCTGCCTTGAAAACGTCGAAAATACTTATTCTAATATCTCCACTATTCTGATAATTCATGTGAAAAATGCCCCTCTTGCTTTCCTTCTCTTACGGTACTGGAGGGAAGAAGTTGAAAATACGTACTCGATTCTCAAACATACATAGCAAAGTTAAGCATCAAATGCCCCTCCTGATCCACACTCTCTTAGGAAACTTGTGGGAAGAAATCGAAAATACATACTCTATTCTCATACATACACGGCAAATTCAGGCATCTAATGCCCCTACTACCTTCTTCTCTTCGCAGAACTAGAGGTGAGAAGAAGCGGAAGAATACATATTCCATTCTTTTCACAGCACATCGAATCGAAATACTAAAGAGCCATATAGGGGGAAAAAAAGAACATCCGAGTTAATACAAGCAACTCTGATTTAGAGAAATGGATAGCAGGTTGTGGTATGATAAATAGGTAACAAGGTAACAAATTTTACATTACATGATAAATGTAGTTATAGTATAAGTTAATTATATTAACAAATGTACATGTCAGT
This sequence comes from Argiope argentata, assembly GCA_026289955.1. Lineage (NCBI taxonomy): Eukaryota > Metazoa > Arthropoda > Arachnida > Araneae > Araneidae > Argiope > Argiope argentata. Next base: position 462,484 of record JAOUZG010018166.1, on the reverse strand, counting down.
TATACAATTATATTAACAAATGCATGTTTTTTTAGCATTGCGGGATAGTGTTACATCCTTTTCCCATTTGAAAATGGATTATGAATTAAAAATTAAAGAGGTGCACCACGATCTTGAAAATTGGCACTTATAATACTGAAATTATTTAATGTCGGAGTTATTCTTTATTGTAAAAAGAAAAATGAGTTAAGTAAAATGCTCTGTGTGGGCTTTGTATTTCGAGTCGTGTTTTAAAAAATGAAATTCTAAGCTCTATTCTGAAACAATATAATATAATTAATTTTTTGGTTTATTCGTCCGTAGTAGCGTCAATCAATCATACCTTCTTTGCAATTTTTTTAATTTCGTGTATTTTATTTTATTTTTCGTGTAACTGCAAGCAACCTAATGGCATTGTAAGCCAATAAAGTGAGAGGTGCATTTATGCTCTGGAATTCATGACCAAATAATATAAATTTTAAAATCAAAATATTAATTTTGATAAAATCACAGGATATATTATGAAATAATTTTATTGTTTCTTATTTCATTAAGACAATTAAAACATTCTATCAGCTTTTATTAAAAATTATTGTAAGAAAGTTGTTGCAATTAAAGATAGAATTGCACACAGTATAAATTTATATCACTCAAAAGCGTATGCTTTGAATTTTAAAACTGCGTAGAAATAGTTTTTGTGCCCTAGAATGCTTATGAAGTGAATAAAAAGGCATATTAATATTTCAGTCATATTTTAGTTGATTTAAAATCTAAGAAAATTCTTGTATATTCTTTCTTGGAACCTGAAACGGAAGAAGCAACTAAAGATCTCTACAACACTAATGGGAATGTTCTTCCTCCGATTTTCATAGGAACAGGCAAAATATGGTACAATTTCTTTTTTCTCTATCCAGTATACATTTGAAATTTTTACTCTGTCGAATTATATCTGAAACTTATACAAATATGCTGATCCAATACCGAAGGATTCATATTTTTAATTATCATAATCACTAGAAAGTGACATACACGTAGAACAGTCAACCATTTGGCATAAACTTTGGCATATTTGTATAATGTATATACTTATATTCAAAGGAATAAAAGCGTTTGACAAATTATAGTCGTTTCATGTGTGTGTTTAAGTAAATGTACTCAAACATGATCGATTGGGTATACAAATCTGTTGAATCGGGTTTTCTATATTAACTGATAGTTACATTATTTTCTTCTTCAATAATTCCTGTACTAGGAATTAAATAATCTAACACCGTAATCAAGACGGAGGTGAAAAACCGAAGTAACAAATTACTACAGAATGTTAATTGTAATTCACTGCACATTACACTTTACTAAAACAAGCAGCATTAATCGCATTTATACATTTGTGTAATAACTTAAATCCATCTTATCAATCAGTGTGGCATCTAAATCCGAATGAAATGCAGGAAATCAAATTTCGTTAACAGGTAACATTCCCCAACCTCAACTGTTCCGAAGCGCTCGATTCACAAGAATTCGCGGCGAGTCCATCGAGGAAGCATTCGCCCAAATGATTCACGAGTCACCAACTGGTTTTATGGAAAATTCAATCGGCGTTCCGGACTTAAAACTCCAATCACGTGGAAAATTCTCAAATTCTGGGCTATAATCTGTTAATAGAATCCTTCCACTCGAGCGAATTTCTTTATAAGCGCTCATCATGTAAAACGGATACCCGTAACCGTCGAATTTTCGAAGCGGAAATCGTAGGCTCCACACCCCCACGCGGCGTCTCCCACATTTGTTCTAATTCGCGAAACGTGGAACGAGTGAGTAACAAGCGTTTGCATGCAAATGTGAGCGCGTTGTTTTAGGCGAGCATCTTTATAAATATGTTGCGTAAAGTGCTATTCGCATATCAGGGATAGGAGGAGAGTGAACTATGGACGATGTAGGAGCAAAATTGTTATTCAGAGCAAAACACGGGAGCTCGTTTAAATGCAATTTCTGTTAAACACTATCTTGTTTTTATATATCTATACACTTTTATTTAACTTCACTTGTTTCTCGTTGATAAAGACGGTTTTTTAGGATCGATATTTCATCACCTCCTAAAAATTTGAAATTTTGTGGAGACGATGCTTTCTTCAAAATTAAATAATCTGTTAATCAATCTATTTAGCGGTGTTTTGATATTATAGGGTATTATTGGACATGCATACTTTAAGAAACATTTAATTTCATTTTTTAGCTTAAAGCCTCTAGAAAATAACAATAAATTGCATCCTGAAATGTAACCTGCAAGCCTTAAAGATGTAATAGGCCTACAGAAATAAGTCATTTGAGTTAAGATCGGTAACGCAAACAGTGGCTTGCTTGTCAGTAAATTAAGCAAAATGCACTAGAGAAAATTCATATTTGTTTAATGAAATACAAAATTACAATATCAGTACAAGCTGACTGCATGAATAACAACATCACAAGATGAGCGTGCCGGCATCCTGGCTTAGGAGTGACCTGGGCGTTCAGGGTTTGAGTTCTGGTTCGGGCAGAATTGTTCTCTGCTCTGCGTTCTATCTGTGAGACGTGTGAAAGAGCTTCCCCCTCTCTCCCCGTAAAAAAGGGGGTTTTCAAGCGAGTGTCTGAGTGCCATCTTCGTATGAGCTAGAAGTCAGACTACTGTTCTCGGGTGCTTAGGGTACCTTATCCTAATAAGTAACTGCAAAAATTCGGCTTAAATAGCTGACTTCGTTAGCAGGATTTAACAAGTTCCATAAGTAACAGCAACCCACTAGAAAATTGTTCTTCTGAAATTAAACACCAACAATGGGTCAACACTTTGCAGGATTTGGCTCAAAATTTAATCACTGTTTACGTTACAGATGTTACATCTATGAACCGATTTTTATCAACTGGCTCTCTTCCTTTCGAAGTTATTTTGTAAAATTATATTCAAGTAACAGGACATAAGGATTTCTTCTGAATGAATTTTACGCGCATTTAATAGAAATTCAAAATTTGGTGTAAAGTCTTTATGCTAAATTTCATTCTTCAAGCTCAAAGTGTTTTCGAGTTGTCTTTGTTACAGACGGACATACATTTTCCAAACAGGTGTTTCTCGAACTAAGGGAGCTCGAAAGGAGATTTGTTACAATCTGGAGTATGGATAATAATTGTATGAATTTTATATGATGATGATCTCGTGTCCACTTTATAATGGAAAGGGGGGAGTAGCTTCTGAAAGTTTGGACCCCTGAGCATCCGAGGGCAGAAGTTTGACCTCTAGCTTATATGAGGATGGCATACACATTCGTTTGCACAGCCCCTTTTTACAGATGGGGCACATTCACGCATCGCACAGATAGTACACAGAAGAACAACCATGTGTTAACCGGGACTCGAACCCGAGACACCCAGATCACGAGAAAGGTGCGCTTCTGTGCGCCAGGATGCCGGCTTAACTTTGTATAAAAAGATGTAAAACGAAACAAAGAAATTAGAAGCCCTGGTATGAAACATTATATTATCATGGTGTTTCAGAATTCATTCGTCGCTCTTATCTTCTTTGTTTATTCCCTCTCGTTTGGCATGCTCGTACCGATTTTTACTTTCATAGACTTGAAATGTTGGGAAATAATTGTAATAATCAAAAAAATTTGGCCTTGAAAGTTTGACAAATTTCCATGTTTCAGACCTTCCTGTGTTACAGCAGATTTGTAGAATTCTATGAAATGATGTGCAAAACTCATTCAGTCAGGTTCAGTTTGTCTGTCCGGAAGTCCAAATATAAGTTAACTTGGTAAGTACAAAATGAAAAGAGGGAAATCTATAAAACTTGACATTTAGGTTTAACATCTAAAATATAAATTTTTATCAATTTTGGAATCATACTGATTAAAATATTGATCGTCTATCATTTACTTTGGGGTTTACCTGGAGACTACAGTTCTTCTTCTGTCAAATTTCAGTTTTCTTCGTTTGGAAAAGAGGCGTCGCAAAATGCATTCGTTCAGTATACTATTAGATTTTAGAGCACTATTGAATTCCTTACCAAAGCAAACAATTTTATACAAGCGAGGAATAAGATTTAAATTGGAAAGTAAGCGAGAATGTTTCCGGAAGACTACTCCCACTAGTTTTATTGTGCACTTTACAGGAAGAATGTCACTTTAAGATATAATCATGTTAAAGAAATGAAAGCGGAAATCCTGTTTTGGAATTATGTTTATCATAACTAATTAACTTTATCATAACCTTAGGATTGGCAGGAGCATATTAGAAAGCTTTTTTTTTCTTTCAACGCTATATTGGTTAAACTACATTTTATGTTGATGTATAGTATATATTAGTTTAGTATATATTGGTTTAAGTTTCATTTTAAGAATTAAGACAATCTTCTCAGTAGAATGCTGTAACCCGTACGACTTTTACATCGTCTAAATTAAGTGTGATTAATTAGATATTATGTTAATATAGAAAAGTCAAGTAAAAGCATTATACATAAGTGTATTATTTCACCTGAGAAAATATTTTTTAGTTTTATTTTATTTGTTTATTATTATTACTTTAAAAGTTTGAATAATTTTTAAGCATTGATAATTTTTAAACTTAACAAAAGGAATGTAGTCAGCTATCAAAAGTATTATAACGTTTTCAATTCTTTTATCATTTTAACATAATTCGGGATTACATTTCGAAAGATTTTTAATATTTTTTTCTGCCATCATTTATTTTCTTCAATAATAGATATTGTGGCCGGGCAGCACAACGTTTTTAATCAAAACTCAGATTTTCTTTATTTATCAGTCATTTAAAAAATATCATGATGGAATGAATATCATTATGATCCATGCAATAAAAACAAGAGGACGTATGTTTTAGAACCCTTTTCTTTAATGATCGCATTTCACATAAAACGCAAAGACAAGGCAAGATATTAAACACGCGCATCTCAGCAGAACAGCACCGCGTCATTTTACAATCGCAATGAACTGTGGGATGCGTACCTAATCAGGCATCACTGTCTATTCTCCAAAAGAGAAGATAGAGTAATACAACCGCTACAATATTAGTTTAATCTTGTTTAATAAGAATATTAATTATTTTTATTGAATTTTTAACTTACTATGAAAGTATCTAAAAAGAATTTTAGAAAGCTTCTAAAGAGAAAGGGAATGTGCTCTCTAGTTCACTGCAACTTTAGAATGTTTATGCCTTAAAATGGTTTAATTTAGGGAGTTGCTGAAATGTCGGAGAGACGTGAAGGCGAAAGGGTGTGATTGATTGGACTTGAAAGAAAGCTTGACGTGAGCTTTCTTCAACATAGTTATTTGGGTCTGTCTTTTTTCGGTTTTTAAGCAAAAGTTCAAAATAAGAATGTTGGGAATGGAAACACTTAGTTTCTCCATGAAATAACTTGATACTGTTTTGAACTTTTACTAATACAAATAAAGATACAAATCAGAATGTATATTGATGCAGAAAATGAATATTTATAAGTATTGGAATGATATATTTTTTAGGAGTTAATTAAAACTTGAATTCAATTTTAGAATGAATTTGAATTGATTTAAAAATACACTTCAATGAAATCTTTTTCGACAGAATTAAACATGCAAGGTAATTCTGAAAACTTTGAAATATAGAAAAGTAAATTCTTTACAAAATATAAAAAAAGTCTCAAAAGCGTTTCAATTATTTGAAACTCTAATTAAATTTAAAAAAATTAACCAGCAAAGTTCGCTTGATGTGCTCGCACTTCAAACCAAAATTAAAATTTAAGATTAATTATTAAACTATTAAAAATATAATAAACATTATAATACAGTTTATGATAAATATTATGAAACAGTTTATGAATAACATTAAAATTTCTTTAAAAAACAAGTATTTTGTGAAAAAATTGACAGAATGAAAGATAAAACAGCGACTAAACAACTAAAAAACAAATAATGTATTAGAATAAATAAAACTCAAATGAATATTATTTAAGACGCCAAATTTAGGAAAAATAATAAAATGTCCAAAGCACAAATTCAATAAAACATTTTAAAATGCAGGAAAACATAAAATACAAAAAGAAACTCTAGAAATAACATGTATAAACAAGTCACAAAGTGAAATTAAAATATTAATGCATATTGATTATAAAGCGCATATAAATCAATAAAATATTTAAATAATAATAGAAATCAATACAAATAATACACATTTTTTTTAAATACGACTTATCAATATAAATGCAAAAATAAATATTTACGATCATAAAAACAATCAATAAACGTAAATAAAATTCTCAATATTAGATAAATTTTCTATGAATATATTCTAGAATTTGAAGTAGCAAAACACAATAAACGTTTCTTTTAATCATAATTTATTAATTCCCTAATCTCATACTTTAGTCACAAATTTGTTTAGACAAGTTACATTTTTTAAAATCTTATATAATAATTCTTCGCTTCATGAAACATTATCAAACCATATATTTTTATTTTCCTTAAGCGATTTTATTGAACAAAATTCAGAAGTAAAAGTGATCAAAAACTTAGTGATTAACAACCACCAATATTTCAGCAAGAGCACTTGTGATCTGTGATTTGCGAAATAGATTTAGGTAAGCAGTAAAACAATGATGGCATGTAAAAATGTGTATCAAATAAAATTATTACAAATAAATTAACCCCTCTTTTAGTTAAGCCATAAATATTCACATCCGCTTAAAAATTTTGTTCTAATATTTTTTTTCCTGAAAATTATTAAGAATGGGAACGTCATAGAATTAATCAACCTTACTAACTAATTTTGCAAACTTTATCATCGCCTCATTTCCTCAAGAGTATGTGCTTTCATCAAGACAATGTTATGAAACACAACAATGCCTATTTTACTATTTTTTGAATTAAAATTTTATTTCGATTTAAGGTATTTTCTTTTATTAATTTGTAGATAAAGAACCTTGTTAACAATTTCCTATTATATTTGCACCTCTTGATCAAAAAACTTGTTTTTTGTATGCCCAACTTATTCTCAGAATTTGCAAATGACCTTTTAGCACACTTTTTATTTCAACAAAATGCATCGAGTTTTGAAAAGACAAGTTTCAAATAAATGGATTCTAATCCCAATAAATGAGATCCTTTAAAAACTGCTCTTATTTTAGTCTAAAACACCTGAAAATTCCCTGTTAAAAGATTTCCAATATACATTATAGTCGACTGCATTTTAAACTGTCTATCGTTTTTTTCAATTCCTACTAATAGTTTACATTCTTCCTATTTATATCTTGTTCAAATTTTCAATCTTTAATAAAATACTTTTTATTCATTCATTTAAGTTCAAATACACTTTTTAAAACTTTTAGTGGATGACTTTTAATGTTAATACAGTTTTTTCAAATATTAATTTATTTATTAAACTTTATTCGTTTTTAAAACTTTAACTCTTGTGATAAATTTTATTATCAGTTAGTAATGAAAATGGAAAGCAACAGGAAGTATTTCAAGCAATAAGCAATAAAATGCAAAGATTTCTGTATTTATCATGTGAAGGTGAAAAATGCGAATTCAATTATTGCGAAAATCAATAATGTTTTTATAAATTATTCATATTATTTTTAATTATTTAATAAAAAGTAACCGGAATAAATGTTTTATTCGTTGACTTAAGTAGAAATTAAATTTTTTTATATTACTTGTTATATTCATTTTTAAAAAGAATATGCAGTATATAAAGTGCTAGCATCTTCAATAAATATTTATGAAAGGTTTTAAAAAATATACTTTTCCAAAACTCTGTAAGTATTTTTTTTAATTTAAATTTTTTGGAGAAAAAATATTTTCTTTATCTGGATTTTTTTAAATGCCAGTTTCTGGTAGTGTGAGAACTTTTTTTTAAAAAAAATTCGCTCCCTAACCGCATACATTTCCGGTTCTTCTTAAAATCTAGATGAAAGAATTATTTTATCTCATCTTTACCATTTCTAGATATTAAAGCGTTAATAAAAAATAATTATAACTTACATTTTTTTTTCAAAGTTTCTTGTGAAATCTATTTTTTTCCAACGTTCTCTTGAGAGAAAAGAAGACTTACAAACAACAACTAAATTTATCGTCTTATCATTTGCCCATGGATCAAATAATAAATATAATGAGTTCATTTTATGATTTTTTAATACTCAAACCTCATTTAGTTTGAAAAAAAAATGTATTTTCATGTATACGACCTTTTATGAGAAATGCCCCTAAAAACCCTCCTTTTAACTGTCATTTCTACCTAATCTTTTTGAGCTACGATGTTTTTTGCGCCTCAATTGTTAATTACAAAAATCCCTTCGTATATCAGTATTAAAGACAATTTTCTGCTTATCGCTTTCTTAGTTTTTCACAGAGTTGCATGTTTTGTTTCATTAAATCAAAATAAAACGTATTCTTGTATTTTTTTCTTCAGAAATTTCCCGAGTTCTTTTGGCGATAATTATTTTTCATTTAATCCCCTCATTCTTGTAAAAATAATCTTTTTTTTTTTTTTTTGTAAAATCTTTTTTCCATCTTTTGTTTTCATTGTTTTATGGAAACAAAACTTGCAGGAAGTAGTTATATATGATTTACTTTCCATCTTTTTTTATGTCTTTGTTAAATATTATTTACGCGAATTTCTACTTGAATAGGATGATGCCACTCCGTCTTTCCTAATTTACAGACCAGTGATCTTTAAATCGGCATTTCGTGCTTCAAGCTCACTAAGCAATCGCTTGTGGCTTTATGACCAATCCAAATAACTCATCTGCCCTTTAATAAAGAGATTCTCAAGTATGTATAATTTTTCTTTCTCTGGTGTTTGACAACCCATAATAAAAATAAAGTCAAGTTCCTTATAACAAACGCTTTAACAAGCCGGAATATACGGTTTTGTTTAGTTGCAGTAAGTCTGGTTGTATTTCTTCGCTAAGGTTTATGTCAAATAAAGGACATTTATATGAGACGTAATTAACATATGAATTAAAGGATAAAAATGTATAGGATCAAATTCATATTTTTAAAAGAACATGTTAAGCTTTGTACAATAGTAGAGCAATGGTCATGTTTTAAAAGAGCTTTAAAATATAAGGTTAAGGTTATTGTTTCCGTAGGAATGATTAAATATGATTTGATGTTAGTTTTGCTTCTCCATACATCAAAAGGGGTTGGAGACCTGGATATGAATAACGCTTTTGCAGGAGTTTGAGGGAGCTTTTTTTTTAATTTTTGGTCAAGGACATTTATTATAAAAATTATTTGTGAAGGATCCCTATAAGGTCGGTTGCTCTTTATGAAAATTTAAAAGAGAAATTATTTAACGATTCGTGAAAAAAAATTGAGTGCACAAATAATATAACTAAATGTCCTAATGTAAGAGTAATTACTGAAAAGCCAAAAAGTAGAGTACACAAGTTTCATTTCATCTTTAAATTAAATGTTTCCATTATAGGTATCTTTTGAATATCTTTGTTTCAGCTTTTTATTTTCTTCTTTTTATTTATTTATTTGTGTTCAATAATATTGAAAAAAAAAGTGTTTCTGGGGGACTAATGAGTTGACCGAATACTTCACATCCCTCTTAGCAACAATGTAATGAGCTTTTCTTTACTAGTGATACAAAAACAGAAACATCATTTTTTCTTCTTTGCATTCGCTACGAATTCTGTATCGTTTGACCGTTAGGAGTCTCTTGATTTCCGTGAAACGAGCTTGTTCTTCTTATAAATATTTTCAGAATGAGATCATTTTGCTGTCACATCAATTCAAATATAATAATTATTTTGTTAATTGATGACAATAATTAATAGTCATGTTTACTATTTCATGGCTTGTAAAAGGAAAGTGATGCCAGACTCTCCAACCCGCGCTGAAGGCACACGAATTTATTTAAACCACTGACGTTGAATTACTAGAAAAACGCTGCTGGTCAACACTGCACAACGCCGCAAGAGCAACTCTGGCGGGAGCTGCGTCTGAGTCTAAGGGCCCTCACCGGCCAGGGCAAAGCCAATTCAGTAGGAAGTACGTCCCGCCATCGATGGGTGGGCCACCCCCCCCACCTATTATTGTACCCTCGAGGGTGGCAAGATCCTACCGCCATGCGGGAAGCATCTCATCCTCATTTACGAGGTGCTCCCTGTTTTTTTTTTTTTTTTTTTTTTTTTTTTGAAAAAAAAATCTATTCGGATTTTTAATGATAAAGTTGTTATTGCTCAAATAAAGGCCAGATTATGATGGTAGATGCCTTGAATTCAGCAATGAAAAAATGGTGTCTCTAGACTCGAATCCTGGTTAATTTCCGACATCAAAAGAATTTGGGATATTAAATAGTATTGTCAAGAACCTGCTGTCAGGACGATCTTTGTGCGTGTTAAATCTGTCACCGTGCATTCAGCCTCTTCACGTATGTCACCGGTAAAAATTTCGACCTTTACTCAATCGTTAATGGGGTATGAATTTCAGTCTCAAATTTAGTATGTGAGAGGCGTCGCATCTCAACTCTAATCGATTTTACGTAAAAAGTACAAAGCAAGTTATGAGTTACAGTACCGAATGACCATGAGGTATGAGTTTCAGTACTTGCCACTCTTGTATATTTTGTCCATGCTAAATCCATACCACATCACATATATTTGCCATCATATGTGATGTGGATAAACATTTCGATGGAATGGGAAAGGGTTTTAATTATTATATTCTGATATTATCACAGTAAACGAGTCCTTTACAAGCCCATGATGTATTTTATAAAGATTATAATCGGATTGATTGGATGAATCATTTTGTTTAAGTAGATTAATGGTTTTGAATTTTTTTTAAAAAGCGATTGCAGTTGTTTAATCATTTGTTTAATATCAGTCATATTCCATCATCAATTTGATAATGGAATTTTACAAAAGTTTGCCATTCCTTTCTGAAATTTTGTATTAACTAACATAAAAAATTGATTTCAAAGCGCCTTCACGGTGATCTCTATTAAATCACCCTTCAGTCTTGATGTTGAAATTCTGATTTTAGGAGATCTGCGATCTTTTCAATAAGCAAAATATTTTTCTTAGAATAAAATGAAAATATATTTTCCTCTAAATTATCTTTTTTTCTGAATTTGTCTATAAGTGAATTTCTTAGGATAAACTATCAATACGGAATTCTATTTATTTACTGGCAATAATAAACTAATAAAGAGCTTATTCTAACTTAATACTATTCATCTAGTATTAATCGTAATAATAAAATTCACAGACTTATCTCATTTTACCCCAGTATACGAAATATTTAAAAGACTATGACCACCTAGAAACTTAAATAAGCCGAATGTAATTTTATACAATGTAACTCTTTGATAAATAATAAACGAGCGATGTTTCCCTGTTGAAATAATAACGAGCATCTAGTTTGTTTTTCATCTTAGTTGTCTTCTTAGTGCACTTCTTCACATAATGAGCAAATTACTTATTTTTCCTTCGAATTATTTAAGCAAATTTTCTTGGTTATCAAAATAATGGCAATGCATAACAGGTTTATGATTGTCTAGTTAGAGCTGCGGTGGAAGTTATGGTGGTTTGTTTTGAAAAACGAATTATTTAATCATTTAATTCAGAAAGCACTTACAAAATTTAATCGAATAATACTTAGTAGTTGCCGTTAAGGGATAATATTATAGTTAGAATTTTAAAAAAAACATATTGGTGTTTTGAGATTAAATAACTTTTTTCTTGCATATTAAGTATACAATGAAAAAGTATTTTTTTAAAAAAAATACCCACAGATTTTGATGAATTTCCATTTTTTATTCCTCAAAAAGACAAATAAATTCAATCATCTGTCTATATGTTTCTAAACATAATAACTCAAAAAATTCAACAAATCATGCAGATCAAATTTGGTACTAAGTCCTTATGCCAAAATTACAATTTTTTAAAAAATATTTTGCTAGAAATTTGCTTTGTGGAAAGACTACATGAAACGAATTCATTTTTATTCTTAAAGGCATTTTACTAGACAATTTGGAAAGTGTTTTAAAATTTATAGTTCAAGAAAAGCTCATAGACAGCAAAAATTTAAACCACACTTATAAATTTTTTGCTGTCTATGAGCTAAAAAATAATATATTTAATTATATATATTTGAATTAAAGTGCTTTTAGTACAGAAAAGCTTTAAAATATATTTATAGTATGTTATAATTCCTAAAAATCTAATGTTTTGTTAGCATATAAGATTTTATCCTGATTTCTTTATTTAACATTTTAAAAACAACTTTTCTTTGAATAATGAGAAGGATTCTACTAAGTGCAAAGGGTTAACAAACAAATTTATTGATTTGGATATTTACGTATAAAATCCGTTACATTCTAAAATACGTCTATTTTTTTTCTTTAAGTGCTGAGTTATCTTCAAAACACTTTCATCAGTTCTAATCACCTCTATCAGAAAGCACCTTGGGAAAATATTATTTTAGTTCTAATTCATAAACAGTATTATAGATTGAAATACAAGTTCTAATATTTTCACTGTTAAATTTTAATTGATGATGGGCAGTGAAATATGGTTATAAATAAAACCCATTGTTTATGTAAAAACAGTAAAAGAATTTCGTAATTAAAAATAATGTTGGATTCGATCTGATTCCCTCGAGAATTTGCTATATGCGCAGTCCGAGGTACGTTTAATCCATTCCAATTCATCCAGTGAACATTTGAAGAATCTGGTGTCTGAAAAAAAAATTTGGATTCAAGATCCGATTCATTAGAAAATCCAATATTTACGTAGTTACGGGTAATTTTTAATCTTTCAACTTCAAACCCACTATTGCGATTACTAGAATAGAAATTTTGAAAAACATTCCATAAGATGCATATCTTGTTAGATGACAATCGCAACAGAATGCGCCTATGCATGCAATGGGTTCAATGCATAAGAATGTTATTTTGATTTCAGGAAAAAAATCAAAATAGGAAAAATTATTTGAGACCAGCCTTTGCAGGAACAAAGGAAAATTGGCCTGACGGTATAAGATTAGCTTTCACTGCCAAGTCTTAGTTTCATAACATAGAAGTGACATTATCTTTGGGGCTGATTATCAAAAGTAATCATGTAGTGGAAAATCTAGATTGTTTCTTTTTCTCATTTCTTTATTCTTCAGTAGATGACTTGTGGAAATCACATAATTATCTGTTAATAATACAATTTAGATCAACCTGTAAAGATGTGTGATATCTGCAACAAAAATATCAATATTGCCATTGAAAATGCAAAATTATCAATTTCAAGATTTGCTGCAAAATTACCGACGAGCACTTTCAAAAATGGATTTTCAATTAAACTCAACTAAACTTAAAGGTGGGTTTACACTCTGCCAGCTCCAATAAGACCATGCATGTGCAGAAATTGTGTAGTTGCAAATCCAGCCCCTTTGATACAAGAGCTCACTATTGTCCTCTCTCTCTTGGTAAAAATAAATATGAACTCTTCCTTCTGTGCATGCGTGACTTGCTGGAATCTTATAATTGGCTGAGTGTAAACCCACCACATGCTTAACTGGAAGGCACTTCCATCAGTAATGTAGTTGCCTTTATGTAAGTGACGAAAAGAAAATCATTTCACATTTCAGAGCTATATCATTACAATTTTAAACGTTTGAACTCGTTATTATTATTCTAAGGGATCTACTTTTATAAGGATTTTGTGTGATGGTTAAAGGCGTAAAGCAAATAATAATGATACTTCCCGAGTCCTGCAACATTCATAAAGTGTTCTATCACTGGAAAGCATCGAAAACCAGCAACTTTGTACATATACATGGGGATTGACTTGCAAATAATCAAACAGTAATCAAATATCATACGAAATTAATACTTAGTCCATATCCATTTCCGGACTACGATCCATGGTCCTAACGATGTACTGTCAGATATCCTAGAATCGTTAACCTGCTCAACAGGATGTTTTCTTTTGCGGCGAAATTCCTTTGATGATAATATCTAGCTATTTCTGAAGCTTTTTGGAATTTGTTTTTTTTTAATTCGAAGGAAACATTAATCATCTGCCTAACGTTATGGAGGATAAACATGTCACACTCATTATCTAACCAATGAAATGTTGCAAATGGAAGGATACTTCTGAATCACTATCTATTAGTACTGTTCAGACGGTAATGATGTAGTATTAAGCGGTTTGTTGCTGGTTATCATTTGACAGAATATCTATAACGTTATCAGCAATTTCAGATTAAAATGTAATTTTTATCATCAGGTAAACATTCAGGAATGATGCTGTTTAACAAAACAGTTATTATTTACAGTTTTTGCAGAAACGATAAAATGTCATTTGAATATTATTCATGATTTTATTTGAGCTGTAATGCTAGAAATAAGGTATTTTTTTTATAAATATGCTTTGATTAAAGTAATAAAAGGTATAAAATTCTTTGCCAAAAGCTTTAAAGAAAATTTTAAGTAAAAATGTATTTCTAACAAGCCCTCTTTCTAACAGGCAAATACTCTATGTGAAATTAGAATTTTTGTCACAATCGTAATCTGTTTTACTTTTTAAGGATTATATTTGTGAACATTCATTACGGTTGAATTATTTTGAAGTATTGCTTTCAGCATCTTGAACTTATATGTTTTTTATTTTAACTTTCACTTTTCTAATAAAATAGTTTTCTGCATTTTAGTATACGAATAATTTATTATTATTGTCTATATTTTGGACTTTTATATATTTTTAGAATTTGTTATTATATATGTGGGACTTAATAGAATTTAAATATTTTATTCGATTAATTGTTTCATAATTCAGAAAATATTTAAAAAAAATTACTTTTTTTCCCCAAAAAACATTTACATATTACATTTTTTCCCCAAAATTTCAATTTCAGAATTTTTTTCTTCATAATTAGAAGGAAAATATTAATTAGATCAAAATCAAAGGAGTCAAGTCAAATAAAAATATATTTAAAGAAACATGGAATATTTCGCCTATTTGATTCGTTTAGAGCAGTGAAGTGCAATCTGTTTTGTAAAAAGTTTACTTATACCTGACAGTACTATTAAGCTGGAAGTCAACAATTAATGTTATGCGCTTGTTTCAAATAAACTTAGGTTTTCATGAAAATATTTATTAAAAATTAATGCATCGTATAATTATTTTTTATTCAAATATTCCACATTTAATATTGTACAAAATTTAAATATTATGAACTCTTCACAGAATCATATTTTATATGTGTTAGGATAACTAGACCTTTTCATGCCTAAGCGTTGGCTCTCGAACAATTGAAAAAAATTGCAAGTCATGCCCTTACAGGTTATCTATATAAATAAAAAATAAATCACCAAATTTGTTGCTAAGCGCAAAACTCAAGAACGTTTCGACCAATTCGGCTAATTTTTTATAAAAAAAATATTTAAATTAAGACACGAGAAAAAGTTCTTATAGAGGGAAAAAAGCGGAAAAGTTGTGAGGAAAATAGTAAAAATGACACTTTTCTTACTGTTCCGCCAAAAATATTCATTTCCCAGCCGTCGAATGAGTGAGACCAGTTTTTTTCCTCACGCTAATGAGGTTACACTGAACATGTTTTCGACCGATTATTTCAAACAATTTTGTTTATTTTCTTAGTGTTTGATGCATTTAAAACTAAACATTTTTAATTAATCGCTTTTTTCGATTTCATTTCGAAGTACTTTTGAATTAAAATAAAACAAAATAAAGGAAATTAAAAATTTCTAATCTATTTTGCGTTGCCTCAATTGGCGTAGAAAATTCACGCATGTGCAGTGTGTTGTAACTGTTGACAACTGCGTTTTCATTCTAATTAAAAGTTTAAAAAATACGTGTATAATATTGTTGTAGCTATTTCAATCTCAATCGATAGATAAAATAGACTTAACTTGATTTTAAAGATATTCGTACTTGATTTGCTGTGTTGCTTTATTTCAGGTTCGCACTGTAAATAAATTGTTTTTTGGTTAGTCGTGTGTTTTTTCATGCGTACTATGTCGCGGCTAAGGACTAGTTACTTATAAATATTTTCTAATTGCTACCTTAAAGTGTACTAAGTATAATGCGTTAAGGTTGTCTATTATGTTACAAGTATATATTTGATATAATTTTGGAAGATTTGCTGAAAATATATTAATATTTTGGCTTTCATGCTCCTTCCGATATGATTCATCAGAGGTGCTCTCATATTCCCAGCTACTCTGTTTTGATTGGGATACCTCTCAAAAACATATTGCTCCCAAGTAAATTTTAATCCTTACAATAACGTTTGGTAATCAGTGTATTAGTATAGCTATTGTTCTTGGAAGTACTATGCTTGTGAAATTTCATTTCATCTCAAAAGTAAGCTAAGGAACCCTTCCTGATATAAAAGATAAAAGATAAATACTGCATGCATGCGAGGTAATAATCAAATATACTATATCACCCAAGCAACTCTAAGGGCATTAATAACCCATAGCGATTAGTGACACAATAGAGCTTTTTGTGGCATTATTTTCAGAGTTTTTACGTACCTTGAAGCTAGTTTAAGAATAACTTAGGAATAATTGCTTATTTCAATTCAAGAAACAGCAGTTTCAGAGAATAGCATTCAATGAATGAACTTCATCTGACATGTTTCTGATGGTCATTCTGTTTCAGATGGTCAGTGGCGCCTGTGTGGTAAGAGAATATATAAAGTACAAAGTGCAGTCATGTTTCAGGACAACTAAAAGTGGTATGTGCAAAAGGGTTGCAATTAATTATTCTTTTGCGTTACCGATTGCAGTTGGCTAATCGGATCTAATATAACTAGTTCTCCTCAACACGTAGATACGATCAATGTCACTACAAGTTGCCTAAAGCTGCAAAGACTTTAAGATGCCGAAAGTCTGTAACCATACTTTGGACAACCCAAAATAGCTTTACATTCGAACGGATAATATCAATGCAGTGAAGCCACGTTCTGACAAACTGTGCGCGTCTTCAGACCAACGCATTTCGTCCTCTTCCCCCTATCTTGGTGTTTTCTGGAGTTCTTTTATTCTTATTATTTATTATTGTTGTCTGCAACAATATTTTGATATCATTGCAGTTTACGTGCATTTGCAAGACTATTGTGCGTTTTATTATTATGATAAACAGATTGATTAGATGAATCATTTTACTTTAAAACAATTAATTGTTTTGAAAATATTAGGAAAATATATAGAAAAAACAATTGCAATTGTTTAATCAAAATTTGATGACAGAATATTACAAGAGTTTACCATTACTTCCGGATTTTCTGTACTATACTAGCATAAATAAATAAATAAATAATAACTTGATATGAAAGCGCCTTCACGGTGATCTCTATTAATTGACATTTGAGTATTGAAGCTGAAATTCTGATTTTAGGAGCTCTGCAGTCTCCTCAATGAGCAAAATATCTTTCTTTGAATGCAAAGGAAATATATTTAACTCTTAAATTATCTCTTTCTGAATTTGTCTATGAGTGAATTTCTTAGGATAAATTACCATTAAGAGATTTTATTTATATCCTGGAAATAATAAACAAATAAAGATCTTATTCTAACTATACTATTCATCCAATTTTAACCATATTAATAAAACTCACAGACATAGCTTATTTTACCCCAATGTACAAAATACATTATACGAATTTTAATGCCTATGACCACCTAGAAACTTTAATAAGCCGAATGTAATTTTATACAATGTAAATCTTTGGTAAATAATAAACGAACGATGCTTCCAAGTTGAAATGATAACGTGCGACTAGTTTATTTTTCGTTTTAGTTCTTTTCTTCACATAATGAGTAGATTGCTTATTTTTCCTTCGAAGTATTTAAGCAGATTTTCTTGGTTATTAAAATAATGGCGATGCATAACAGGTTTATGATTGTCTGGTTAGAGCTGCGGTGGAAGTCATGCTGCATTATTTTGAAAAACTTGAATTATTTAATCATTCAATTCAGAAAGCAGACATAAAATATAATTTGATGGGAATGAATCAAGTGCAATTTAATACATAGTAGTTTATCTTAAGGGATAAATTGAAAAAACATAAATTGATCTTTCGAGATTAAATAGCCCTTTTTTTGGCATAAGTAGAGAATAAAAAGTATTTTTGATTTTTAAAAAATGTCCTACATATTTTGATGAATTTCCATTTTTCATTCTTTTTAAAAGGCAAATAAAGCTACATTAAAGTAAATTACATGTCTATATGTTCACAAGCACAATAACTCAAAAAATTCAACAAGTCAGGTAAAAAATTCAAATTTGGTACTAAGTCTTTCTGATTGCTCTTCAACCAGTTCAAAATTATAATACTAATCATATATCTAATCTAAGTTCTACTAAGAAAATTTCTTACTTGGAAATATTATTCATACTGCAATGCATCAAAAATGAAAGGATATACAATAAATTACGACTCCATAACACCTTACAATGATTTGAAGGTATTAATGCTGCCTAATAATCATTAATTACGACCTAGTAATTCTGAATTAGAATTCTAGGTGCCATGTCACATTAAAATTTTAAACCTGATGTCGGAAACCTAGCCGCTTCATAAATATTTAATTCTGAAGGAAGTCTGAGTGTTAATTCAAAGATTATTATTATGAGAACGTGAGATTTGATAGGAAATACTAGGATAACTTGTTGCCTCAAAATGAACGCAAATAAACCATATTTTCATTCACTGTTTCATAAATAAGGTTTACTAAAATCCAATCAACGATCCCCGAAATTAAATTTGATGATGAGACATCAGAAACGGTTGCTTTTAATTAAAATGAAAATGTCATCTGCTTTTAAGAGAAAAGACACTGCTAAGCTATTTCAAAATATTCGGATGAAATTAAAAGTATAATACTCCTGCGTCAAATATCGAATAATTTTTAATTCAAGTCTATTGAAATTAATATGCAATTAACCATCTACATTCAAACCAAACTTTTCACCATAAATGTTAAAGCACATTCCATAAATTCAGTATATAATAAATACAAATGTTGTATTTCACGCAATAAAATAATAAAATAAAATCGAACGTATTTCTGAAGAGAAAATCTTTCATACTAAAATTAAAAAAGAATGGCATAAAATAATCTTCATAATTATATTTATTTAAATTATTTATAATTCCTCAATGGTGAAAGTTTTTTTTTAAATTCTGATTATTAGTTTGTTTATATTTTCCAAAAATATTTGAATAAGTAAATGAACATTTATATCTAAAAATTATTACATATTGAATGAGAAAATTTCAACATTTATCTTTAAAACCATAGTATGCATAAATACAGATGAAATTAGAGCTTTGAGGGGGCGACAAAGTACACTACAATTAAAATATTTTTGTATAAAAATGCAAGTGCTCTGTTGATGGACTAGGGAGACAATTTTAATTGCCACTTTCGTGAAATTTCAATTGCTAAAATCACGACAAGCAATACTAAATACGGAAGTAAAAAATAAAAAAAAATTACCTGCTGGCAAAGAATAAGACAATGTGGAAAAGAGCGAGAAAAATGTGAAAAAAAACTGATATGGAGTTATAAATAGTATTAAAATGCTTGAGCTTGAAAATAGGGATATCTCGAACAATCCTGAATCTATGAGTTAATGAAAATATAAAATGTAAATCTTATATGTTAAATGAAATGAATTAAAATATTTGACCTTTACCTATGTCTTTTTATGTTCGATGAATATATCCTCTAATTCTTATACATTTTTGGCATTTTGAGTATGAATGATTTTTATCATAAACACACTGGCAAAATGATCCATTATTTGTGAAATTTATAATAGATAATAAAAAATATATAAACTTATAATTAAATTAAATGTATCAATCCTTGAGAGACTGCTTGAGAGTATTGATAGCATATAATTTGTCCTCCTGGTCAAAGAAAAGTTAGTAAATTCAGGATATTCTTTTTTAAAAATTTTACAAGAAATCAGTAAAAACTATTAAAAGGTTGTAAAACTTTAAACAAATCTGTTGACTCATATAGATCCTAAAGCTGCTTTACTTGTTTGTATAAACAAATAAAATTTTAAATATCACTTCAAGAATTTAACCTCACTAGAATTGCAAATGTTGATACAAATTTAAAATTACATTAAAAATATATTTGCAAATATTTCTCAATTGTCAATGACAATCAATATAAAAAATATTCATAGAAGGTTTATTTATACAAAATTATCTCACGATTTTCGCATTACAGGTGTAAATATTTAAAGTGTCTGTTAAAAATAAGGTGTCTATAGTGTATAATAAAGTATAAATGAACTTATTTTTTCAGAAAATGTTAAAATGTATATAAAGTAATCCAAAATATCAATAAAAGTTGCTTATATTGAAGAAACATATAAAAACATGAAATAAACCTTTTTTATGGGTAAACTGATTCTTGGTTTAAAAAAAATTAAATAATAACAAAAACTTGTCTATTGTGCATCTTTTTATTATTTATTTTACCTTTAAAATTGGGATTACATTTGTCAGTTCGCCAAAAATTCCTTTGTTTTCCTTTAAGTAGTATAAATGGACGTATCCTTTCTTCTTGTTTAGAGCAGAGTTATTATTTGACATTCCTCCCGTTGCGAAACTATCGAATGACTTGTCTCTTGCGGGATATTATGTGTCCTTGATGCGGCCTCCTCAGGTACTGTCAAGATTCCGGCGAGTAATTAATTTCAAAAACTAGCTCCGCCATTCCCGGAAAGGAAAACATCTGCCTTGCTTTTACTTCGAAGAGTAACTTTATATGCCGTCCCAGTCGATCTCTAAATTTAGAATCGCTGGAAACGGGAGCTCTTTGAAACAGCTTATCGTGAACCGGCTAAGGAATTTCCGAGGCTCCCAGAAAATACCGAGAAAGTATCTCTTGAAAATTTTAGATACAAAGAATTATGGTATATTTAATGATAAATGTAAAAACGAAATGAATTTTATAACAGGACTGTTCTTCTGAAATTCCAATTTTTTTAATGTGTCCCTCATAAAATAAATCATTCCATTTTGTAATAAAAAGATAAATAATGTTTTTGAAAACAAATTTTATATGTGCCCAAAGTAGAATCGCTATTTTTCTTTTCTTGCACTTCAGGTATATCGTTTCTCAAACTCGTGACTAAGAGATGTCGCAAATGTAACGTAGGAATTTAATTTAACGAATTACTGACTGATAAAATGAGAAAATAGTCTACTATCATCGAGAAGACAAAAGTGTTTTTTTTATTCCTATCCTTTAATACATCAGTAAATATAGAGAAAACTACTTACGAAAGTTCTATAAACACAAAGAAAATTAAGTAAAAATACTTGAATGGAAAACATAAAGCAAGAGTATGATATGCACGAAATGTAATGTCTTAAAATATTTTCTATTTATTAACATTTCATTTAGTTATACTAACGTTTACTTAAAAGTAGCATTAGATTCGTGGACAAATTACGAGGGCAATACTTGAACTGGCCGCCTTTCCAGTCACACGCACTAAACCAATGAGGATACAAATAGTTTGAGGCCTGCAACCCTCCAGCATCGAAATCCTATCACCAGATCTTTTTTATTCTCATTTTTATTGATAAAAATTCACATTAGAAAATATTTGCCTAAATATTCAATTTAGATCAATTAGCAATATTTAATAATCTATTATCTATTTATTAAATATTTATTAAATAGATAACATTATGCATACTATTTAACATCTACAATGCAAAACTTATCGAATTTGGCGCCAAATCCAGCAAGGGATTGACCTCCATTCGGTCTGTACTTTCTGAAAAATGTAAAACGCAATAATTTAAAGAAATAAAATTTAATATTTGATTTTGTAACTATATATATATTATTGTGTTACATTTATTTCCAATTAGTTAGGAAAAATGTATTTAAAATACAAATTCGACTTTCAAATTCTGTTAGCCTCATATTAAAGCTAAATAGCCAAAAAACTCGCCAAGTATGACATGATAGATTCAATAAAAATACACGTATTAAAGAATTTACTAGAGAATGTGTGAGAAAGGTTTGAGAAGATCACTCCCTTTCTTGACATTCAGCGTATTGGAGATTGATGATTAGTCCTTTAAAAATCCTTTAATTATGCAATGTTCATGTGTTCACTCAAATTTTTGGTTCCTATTTGGTATTCTGTCTATTTACGGATATCTGAACGAGGTAATTCAATAGTGGTGTGTATTTTGACATAAAATTATGCTTTTTCATCCAAGAGTAGAGGACCATATTTATTTATTTATTTATACCGCGCTTCAGAGTGCTTGTGTTACAATGCTTAACACAAAATACACTATACTGTGTGTGTGTACACTCGAGAAAATAGTATATAATATGCGTACTAATTTTTTACTATAATTAATATTTTAATTTTTCCTATTGAGCTACTTTTATACTACTATTGCATTATTATATAATAACAAAATTAGTTAATTAACTTTCTAAATGCATCACACTTTTTAAAATGATTTAAATGGCATAAAATAATTTAACATGCACCGAGGTTTTATAAATTCACGATAAGAAATTTGCGGAATAATCTGTATAGGCTAAAAGAAATTACTTTACACATTTTGATTTGTTAAAAAAATATGCTGTATTAAAAAAAACTTACTATTCATTTTCTGTTTTTATTATTTTGACTGTTTGAAAGTGTGCAACAACTTTAAACTAACTTGGCGATTATGCACATCCAATGACAAAATTTATATCGAATACAGAAGAGAAAGAGTTAGTGCTACATTTTCATCCATTTCTGAGCAGTGCATAGAATTTCAAATCTGAAGCTCATCAGAGAGTAGTATATTATTGAATTGATATAAATTGATTTTAAAATTTGAAACTAGCAATCAAACAAAAGGAAGACTATGAATAAAATAAATAAAAATACGTTAAAATAGGACAATTAGAAGCAAAGACACAGGATTAACCCAGTTAGTCTGAGTAATCTGGCTGCACTTTAGATAACATTTATTTTCAATTCCATACGTTGAAATCTTTATTAGATGTTGAATAAATAATAATAATACCAGAAAATAATTCTATTCTGAAAAGGTGGAAAATGTATTATATTTTTTCCTCTTATAGTTTATTGAAAATATTTTATAAAGTTAAATATCCGGAATATCATTGCGAACTGACCGTTTATAAGATATATCTTTATATATTAAGTTTAAAAAAATCCTGTGTTTCGAAATTCGAATTGAATTTTATTTTTTCATTGCAGGTAGGTCATCTGCAAAAAGAGTCTCTCTGAGTAAGTTAAACATTTCTTCACTAGATGGTACTTTTCAGCCGAATCTGTTAGCTTTTATCTTCCTAAACGGACAATTAACTGTTTCATGATTACTAACAACAAGACTAATGAAAAAGCAGGATTTGTTGCGAGTGTGGAATGCCACTGGAACCGACAGCTGTAAAATGAATCGCTTTGAATTGAAACAAAGTTCAATACGCTTTTAATAGAGTTTCCATTTCGTCAGATTTGCAGCCGAATTCCATTTTGTTTTTGTTTCTTTGTAACCAAACGAGTTGCCTATCTGAAGTTCATCTGAATAGTTGATATAGAATCACTTCCAGCTGGATTAAAACAGCTGCATCTGAATGCGATTGCAGATAGAATTTTGTTTTTGTGTTTCCTTTTTAGAACTTGATTAAAAATTTAACACTTAAAATTCAGTACAAAAATAATAAATTTGTTAAACAATTTATATCACGGAATATGACTTGTAAAGCTATAATTCCCCTTTACCCTCCATTCAATATGCTGGATGTTTATAAACGAACATCCCAACTTTGATTTAGAGATTGCAGGTTTATTAAAAGGGGGGGAGTACAAATTGTTCCTTACTGGAAAAAAATATTTAAAAAATTCAAAGCAATTTAAAGTATTTAATGGGAGTCTCACTTGAAATCGAAGGCTTTTCAAGCAGTATTATGATTCATGCATTTTTTTCCGCAAGGCTGGTATGAAACTCTTGAAACCATTCCGATATGCGTGTATTGATATTTGTGATTTTTTTTCGTTCTGTGTCTACATCAAGCAACAAGTGTTTGGCCGTAAAGTCCATGGATTCGCTATAGTGGGTATATAATGACACAATCAATAGCCTGAGTAGCAAATGATGATGTTTATTTACACATAGATAGGAATATACAAACAACAGAACACGGCAGAAACGCACACAAGCAATAAATAACAGAACTTCTAGTAAACATCAGAAAGCAAGCAGTACAAGAAGGACAAGCAGCTCGAAGGAGAAAGGGAAGCAAACTATTAACTAGAGCTGAATTCAAAAGATTGCTTCCGGTTTGGTCTCACAGCCTTTTATTGTTCGGCGACACAATTATGAAAGTTCTAGAACAATCAAGCATACCTCAGGTCCTATTGGCTACAGTATGGTCGCCCAATTCATCGCTAAATGTGTTGCCAAATCCGAGGGCTATTGATCCGCTATCCGATAAGCGTTCAATAGAGCTGATTTTAAAACGGTATTTCCTACGATAGAATAAACTATGCTGGGAAATAGGGTAACAGAATCGTATTAATGTCTACAGACTTTCAATATATCACAATAGAGATGCTGAAAGATGATTAAATTTGTAATCGTATCGCTTTGATATCTTTCTATACTTTTGGAGGTGTTTAAAATGAAGATGACTTTCAACTTTCATTTGTAAATTTCAAAGAACTAGAGTGTGTTTTGTTTCATTTTCTTTCAACAGTCTCGCAAATTTAAGATATTCATTCATAAATATCCTTTTCCACTACTCAACACGATTTACATAAATGCAGTTTTGTACTTTGTTTACAAAATACTTTGGTATGCAATATCTGAGTGTTTATTATGGTTCCAAGGGCATGTATAAAATGGCATTATCAATAAAATTAAAATGAAAGATAATGAAATAAATGTTTAAGCTTCTGATACCAGAAAAGATCATTTTTATCCAAATGGCATAATACATCATTACTTAAGCAAAAAAATGGAGAATTTTTTTTTCAATTTTTATTTTTAGGAAATTTATATATGCTGTATATTTAAATCTTTGCATAATTTATATTCTCTGGGCGGCAACACTATATTTCTCTTGTTACATTAACAAACTTAGAAATTTCTTGAATATTAAACTTGCATTAAAATTAAGACTCACAGTAATAAACTTTCCAAGTATTAACAACAGTTGTCATGAATTGTCAATAAGTTTGTACTTTCTGATTGATTTGCAACCCAGGGGCACATTACCATCCAAGTAACCGTCTAGAGCTCCTGAGTTACGCAAAGCTTTAGGAAAGAGAATAAAAATACATTATAAATACATCAAATGTACGAAAATAAAAAAATAAAAACTATAATGCATTGTGTGTCCATAGTGAATGATGAAACTAATTATTAAGCTTAATATGTTAAGAAACTATTCATTTAACACTTTGTCTTATTCCATATAAGTATTCCTGAAAAACAATATTTTTTATTTAACTTATGATGCTTATAATTTATTATTTCTTTATAATCTATTATAATATTCTTTATAATCTATTTGAGTTTTTGAAAGCAATAAATGAAAACTGAGCTGATCTAATCTCTGCACAAGTGTAGATGGTCTAATTTTAACTGACAAGCAGGCTATTCTTAACAGATGGAATGAACATCTCCATGAAAAATTCTGTAAACATGATCGACCCTGTAGTTCTGAAATTGTTTTTTAAAACCAAAATAGTGAAGAAGTACCCCCAACTAAACTTGAAAAAAAAATCGAAATTTTTGAAAAAAAAAAGTTTTTTAACAACAAAGTTTTAAGCAACAAAGCACGACCGCATCGAAGTTGAGCTGCTCAAATTTCATAGGCCAGTATTTCCAAATTTAATCTATAATATTATTACTGATATCTGGAATGTTGAAATACTGCCTTCTGATTGAAACACAAGCATTGTATGCCTCATATATAAAAAAAGTGATACAATGGATTGTTTTTATTATAGAGGTATCAGTATGTTATGTACCATTTATAAAATTTTGACTAACATCTTATGCAAAACTTTCACATTATATAGACCTTCGAACTGAAAGTTATCGATGTATTTTTCGCAAGGAAAACTCTACTAAAGATACTATTTTTCCACTTAGGCCAATTCTGGAAAATATCAGAGAATTTGGTATAGAAACACATCATCTTTTTATAGACTTCAAAGAAACTTTTGATAGTATTAATATAAATAGCTTGTATGAATGGCTGAATTTCAAATATCACTTAAACTAATTACACTTGTAGTAGCAAGTATGTCCAATATCATTTGCAGGAATAAATTCATAGGATCTTTATCAGAAGAAATTGGTGTCAATAATGGTAGGGGGATTCAATTTTCTGTCTACTTTTTAACGTTGTTTTAGAGAAAGTCATAGGAGATTCAATAATTGACATCAGAGTCAGTATATTCTCAAAATGAACACAAATTTTGGCCTATGCGGGTGATAATGACATCATGTGAAGAGCTCTTTCCGCATTAAAAGATGATTTTCTTTCTTTAGAGCGTGCTTCTAATAGCATGGGATTTATCATAAATAGCGGAAAATCCAAATATATCCTTGCACTAAGTAATGGAACCTCCCATGAATCCCATCTAGAATTTGGTTTTCACAAATTTCAGGCTGTCCAAATTTTTATTTATCTTGATTCTATTGTTACTGATTACAATAGTATAGTAAAGGAGATTAATGCTCGTCTAATGTATGCAAATGAAGTCTTTTACGGATTAAAACGTTTTTTTAATTCCTCACTACTGTCAAAAATAAAAAAATGAACCATATAAAACCTATATTGGCAAATATTGGTCTAATATTAATAAGACCAATACTTGCCTTTGGCTCAGAGACCTGGATCCTGACCAAAACTAAAGAAAAAAAATAAGCATTTTCAAAAAAAAAATCTGTGATCCATTCTTAATGGGATAGAATTCAACAATGTTTTGAGAAAAAGATACAACTTTGAGCTGTATAAAATATACAGACAGCCAGATGCTATAAAGTTCATAAAAATAAATCAGATAAACTGGGTGGCTCATATATTTAGAATGGGTAACGATTCCATATTAAAAAAGTTTCTTATAAATAAGCCTATAACAAATAGGAAAACTGGAAACGCAAAATGAGATAGATAGAATCAGTGGAGACTTCCTGACCATTCAGGAAAAAAACTGGCGCACAAGTGTTAAAATAGAATTTGGTGGAACAAAATATAAATGAAGGCAGTAGCCCACCCTGGACTCTATAGCCAAATATGATGATAATGATAAATCTATTATAACAACAAAACGCTTTTAATTTTTTACATGAAACTTAAACATGGAAATAATTAATTATTAATAATGACTATTTTTTCCAAGTATTTTATTTCTTTATTTATGTCTTTACTCTTGTCCATATTAAGAATAAATAATTGAAAAATTATATTTTTTCATAAAGTGATTACATGAAGACAGTCAACTTATATTAAGGTAGTTAGTTCAAGGGTTAGATTTCCTGGAAATGTATTTCGTTCAAAATTTGGTAGAAATCTATAAATTTTGTGAAAAGATGGCATTTCAAAAGTATGTGTTAATATATGTAATGTCCAAAAGTATGCGTTAATAAAATTATACATGACATAATTCCAAAAATATGTGTTTCATACTCTAAAAGGTTTGAATTATGAAGATTCACAGGAATTTTTTGACAATTATAATATTTTCACTTTGCATACATCGTATACGATAAGGTAAATATAATAAATCCATAAAATATGTAAAAATTCAAGAACTTCCGATTAAATCGCTGTAATGATTTATTTAAGAGAAATCATATCATCATATTGGTTATTTCATGCCTTGTTAGAACAATATCATTGAATGTGTCGTATATTCTATGGTATTTTTTTTTAAATTTTTGAAAATTCAAAACCGTATTTTGTTGCTATACTTAATAAATTGATTTTAGTTGAGAAATTAAAAAATAAAATGATGAGAATCAAATATCAAAAATTGTTAATAGGTATCAATGTAAAAATATCATCTAAAATTCCGTCAGCAATAAATATTTTCCGTTCAAAAGAATGGAAAATATTGAAGGCTGCTAAAAAAGTGCCTTTCAAATCTTTTTTAATACGTTAAAAAAAAAGAAGGAAATAATTCGCTGAATATATATTGGAGTGGAGCAGATTAGCTAAGTGGAGCAGATTAAGCTAACTTTAGGGTTTGACTTTTAATCAGTTAACTGTTTCGACCTCTTCTGAAAATGTTCTTGTAAATTGTGTCGTAAAAATTTCGTGATGGCGAGTATACTTTCAAAACACAGAGTATGTGTAACAGGAAATTGTATTGTAATGACATCATTTTTAGTTTTTATTTCAATAACCGTATTTATTTATTTACTCAAACTAACATACATTTTCAGCTTCTGAAACATAAAGATTGTCCGCCTTGAAAACACATAAAAAGAATACAAAAAGATACTCATTCCGGTTTTTATTATCAGGCGAGCAACTTATTGAATAGTCTAAAACAATTTATGGTTGCCTAATTGCTTTGAGGATGACAAATACATAACATCGATACGTTAAAAAAACTCGTTTTATATGAGGAGTTTTTTGATAATAATTATTGATAACTTTGTATTTGTTTCTTTCGTTCCTTCTTGGTCTCAAAATATTTTTAACATTTTGAAAATATTTTTTCAATAAAATTGTAATTCAAACTGCAAATTGTCACTCTTATTGTTTCTGATGAGTAAACCTGTCATAACGCAGAATGTTGTATTTTTTCCATGATGAGAATATTCGTCAAAAATAGTTAAATAGTTTATAAAAATAATCATAGAAAAAAAATGCCAAAATAGCATTACATTAAGACAAAAAACTCACGCGTATAAATTTTGAGTTAAATATTAAAATATATATATACTTTTATATCATTTAGCAGATTTTGATAAGCACGTATTAAATTTCTGAAGCAATGTAAGACTGCAGTTAATATTTTTATTAGTCTCGCGAAGTATTTTCCATTTTTCAGGTTTCAACAACGATTCTCCATTATAAATGGCTGACATCGATAATTTCTTCATTGCACGATCTGTTATTAATGTGTTTCCAAAGTAGAAGTTCATTAGGGCAAGACAGGGAGAAATGAGGCTTTGAATTTATGCTTGTGACCTCAGAAATCGAAGAACTCCGTTTCAAGGAGCAGATGGAATGAGTGATGTCACCATTCCGCTCTTTAGAAGATACATTAAAAACATTTTGTTAAGTGAAGAAATTACTCATATAGATAGATGGCTTCATAAAACGCATTCGATTCGTTTGAAGATTCAAAAAAATTTTCTCACTTGAAATTTGTTCGTTCCAAACTAATAAACATATTTCGATTCTTTTTTAAAAAATAACTATAGGCTAGTTTTCAATTTATTTCTGTTACAGTGAATTATCTTTCCACTCACAGGTTTTAATTCCCAAAATTTTATTTTAAACAGTTATTACTCAGAATTAATGTGAAGGAATTAACCTAAAAGACAAATTATAACTATAATAATAATAATATATATCATGAAGAATATTACATTTTAGGTAGCAGTTTCGTTTATTTTAATAGATAAATAAAGAACAAGTTGAAGGCCAAAACTAAAACCACCACTTAAGTTTGAAAAATAAAGATTTTTTAAAAATGCTTTAAAAATTTACATATAATGAATAGCTCTAAAAGATTATAATTTTTACATTATGTCATCAAAAAAATTTCTAGTCTTTTATTTTTATTTAATTAATTATTTTACGCTATTAAACTTTTAGTCCTCGGGCATATAATTAAAATAAGGAAATAGAGTAAATATGTTTTAAATTTTTAAATATGTCATTATATTCTTTTTTATCGCTATTTTATTTATCAGAAATTTTTAATATTTATTCATTTTATTATTTCTGATCTTCTTTCCCTTCTTCCTTCCTTCCTCTCCTTATAGAAAGGAGGCCAGTGCTTTATCTGTAGCCTTTCGGCTAGCGGCCTGTTAGGTATCAAAATAGTCAGTTCACGATTGCCCACGGTTTTTCGCGATCAAAATATTATTGATGAAACTTCAATCACAGCAATAAAAGAGAATGTTTCAACTCAGAAAAGTTCAAAGAAGCTACTGTTACTGTAACAGTAGTTCTTGTTGTTATTACTGTTTAAGTAAAGAAATAAGTACAAAAGTTAACTGTCCTTTAAAACTATTGTGTACGTAAGTTCTATTCAGTAAATAAAAATTATTTTAAACCAATTCCGTATTGATGATTCCTTTTTTTAGTTAAATAATTTCAGGAAATAGCCATTAAATTCTTTTGTCAAGGTTATTCACACTACTTAATTCCGCATATTTGGCGCATCTGATTTTATTTTACATTTGTATCATCCTATTCTAAAATACAAGTTTTAATTTTCTGACAAAGTATTGTAATTGTCATAGTTCAAATTCGAAGTTTCGACGAATCCCCAGATTTCAGTCTTCCTAGAGTTTAAAAAAATGCATTTTTTTCCATTATATCAGTCTGTTCGTTCGTCAGTTATTCTATCTTTCTGTGAGAAAGATAACTTAAAATGCTACTCGTTTGATGGATGAGATTTAGTACACTGTCTTCACACCAAGTTTGTTTATTTCTATCACATTTTGAACAAAATCCTTTCAAAGGTAATATGTTTTCCTGGCTATTCAGATATAAGTTAATACGATAATTACAAAACGAAGTGATCTGTATTAGTAAAATACTGTAAATAAATGTAACACTTTTAAAGTTTTAAATTCTGAACTAAATCTGAAAAGGGATTGAAAGTTCATCGGACAGTACTTTCGGAAACACGTAAAGGCAATAACTCTAAAAGAAAGACTGAAACTTATTGAATTTGGTATGTGATTTTGCGAATGCAATTATAAGATCTCTAAATAATTAATTAGAGATATTAAACTTTGTGTTTCAAGGAACTCGAGAAAAACGCGTCTAGTAATCGAATTTTATTTTCTAATACTATTAACTACATTGCAGGGATTAATCGCCAAATAATTAGCCTAAAATGACACGATAGATTCATTAAAAATGCTAAATTCAAACCAAAGGTCAAGCCCTCTTATTATCATCATATACCAATAGAATGAAAGGTTTTATCTACCTTATCCAATACGCATAATTTTTTGAGGGGAATGGATGATTATACCTTTAATTAAAAAGTATGCGAGAAAAGTTTGGGGAGACCACTCTCACTGATTTACATTTATATCAAGTGTGAATTAGAAGCTGAAATAAAAAACTGCATAATTTCTAGTTCACGTAGCTTCACTAAGGGCAGCATAAATCGAGTATTAGTTCTATTTTGACTATGAGAATTTATATTTTTTGAAGTTAGCTTTATTCACTAATTAGATAACTCGTTAAACTTGTTCAGATTACTAGAAATTGATTGTCAGTTTGTAATAATGTCTATTGTTTTTATTCTCGGCAATGGAAAGTTATAAATTAAATTTTTTTTTCGTATAACTTTGGCTGAAGATTGATTCTGCGGTTTCATAATTTTTAATCTTATTTTACTTCACAAACTAGATTTTTTTTTCTCTGAATAAACTCTGCGTAGGTTTTTGGATATGAAAAACGTTCGTTGTATGTTTTCTCATAATGAGCTGGTTATTCTTTAAAAAGAAATGCATTTGTGGTGATTTGAAATTATTATTAACGATGTAAAATTGTATCACGAAAATAAAAGAGGATATGAATTCTTCGAATTATTTAAATATAATAATGCTGATTCTTTTTTATAATGATGTTCTGATTTAAAGATTAATCCTCTACTAATTGGACAAGGATAATAATATTTTTAATGAAATAGAATCGTTGTTACTCGCTTTAAAAATAGGTAAGAATGTTAATTTTATCTTTGTAACAATCGATAATTCACAAGCTGAATGGAATGATAATCACAGTATCATAAAATATGAATTTTAAATCCCACTTTTAAGTTTAATATTTGCTGAAAACTTGAATTAAATGCATTATTCAAAATTTTAGCCCTGAATTTTGAAAAATCCTTGAAATGTAAACGAAGACGGAAATGCTGCTAAAATGGCTTAAGACTAAAAATATTAATATAAAAAGTTTTCATTTTACTCTCAGGTATACATAATCAAAGAGAAATATTTGAATCGCTTCAAATTTCGTTGTTTTTCTGCACTCTTCCATTGCAATTCTCATTTTTTAATAATTTTTGATAATATTTTACATTTGAATACCCCATCTATAATTCCGTCAGACCATCATTTCGCCCATGGAAATTTTATTCAAAACAATACATATATAGGTTAGCTTAAGAAGCGAGCTAATAATACTCCCCTGATATTATTGGTATAGTTATTACATTTTTTAAAATAATAATATTTATTTCCACGCCATAACAAATGAAAGCAACATTCAAATAATTTCGCCTTTATTTATTAAAACTGGCTAATACCGACGGCTAAAATCAACAATTCACGCGGTGAATAATTTCTATGTAATTGTTGCGCTTTTTCCATGGATCTGAGTTTTACAAAAAATAAGTTTGAATGGGGGCGTGATAATTTGCATTGATACATGGTTAGATTATCAGATATATTATTATTTATATATGAATGAGAGGAATTTGTTCTTTTCAGAAATTCTAGGTATGCGAAAGGTATAAAATATAACAAACATCTAAACTATAAAACAAATATCTAATCTATATAAAGCATCTAAAATTTTATTGCTTTAGCATTGATGTTATGATACATTTTTGACTGAAACCCAGAAAGTTTTTGTAATTTTATAACTGACAGCGATGAAAGAAATGTAAGATAGTTATATGAAAGGAGTACAAGCAAGCAAATATGTAAAATTGTTTTTAAACGTTTTTTAAGCCTTTCGGTGCAATAGCCGCATAGTTATGGCACAAACGATGCATTTGGGTGAATTTTTACGTGGTAGAATTATCGACCGTCTGGAATGTGTTCATACCCAGCAGGATATATACTAGGAACTTGGAATCGCCCCGGGTGTCATCTCCAGGCTTTGGCAACGATTCTAAATTGATAGTAATGTAAGTATACATTACAGCCCCCGAGTTACAACGCGGAATGTGGGCCGGTATTTGGCAGTTACTGCCAAAAGAAACATATGAAGTCTCGTTCAGTCCCGATTCTGTTCGATCTCTGCTAAGTCTCGATACGACAATTTCAAGGCATACAGTGTACAGACGCTTAGGGCAGATCGGTCTATATGCTCATAAGACTGCCAGATGTGCTCCACTTACTGCAACTCATTGTCGCCTGCGGTTAGCCTGGAGCATTGTGAACACCCCAACAGTGGGATTGTGGGATTTTTTCCAACGGATCCAGGTTTAGCTTACAGTTTGATTCTCGCCATACTTTTATATGGATAGCCTCAGGTAGCCGTTACCACATAGAGAACATCGTTGAACGACGCCATTACAATGACGCAGGATTGCTCGTTTGGCTAAGAATTATTCTGAGTTTCAGAACTGATATGTCCAAATTGGAACCATGATGGATCAAATATATTGGAACGTCATTCTGGAACAATATGTATATTTGTTTCGGGGCGCCATGGGCGCAGAAGTCTTTTTTATGGAATACAGCAACCACCTTCACCATGCAAACATTGAAAACAAATGTCTTCAATCCAAAGATATCATCCGTATGTACTGGATGTTCCGTTCTATTAACTCTCTATTTTGTCATATTATCTTTTTTATTGTGATATTTTTAATATTTAGTTTTCAAATATGGCAACATTGTTATTAAGTTTATGGAATTAAGTGTGTTTTGTTTATCGTTGGAATAAAGTTGGCGTTCGACATTTGATGCATGTTTTCATTTCTACTGCTCGGAATATCTTACGAGGTTTTTGCTTTAAATGTTTCATATTTAATATAAGTATAAGGCATGAGCACGCAACATTTGGCGTCCGCGACAGTATTTTTAATTATGGATAAAACGAAAGTTGAAAAGGCTGAGCGAACTGTCGTTAGATCTGCGTTTACAAAACAATGCAATCTGTTGGAATCTTTAATAGATGAAAAAGGATATGGTGATTCAGAGGTAAATGCTAAATTTCTAATTATTCAGTCTAAAATTGAGAAATTAAAAGAATTAGATAAAAGGATTTTCTATATAATGTTGGAAGATAGTGATGAAGCAGAGTTGGAAAAAGAAATTTCAGTACGCGATGAATATGAGGAAAGATTTTTAAAGTTGAAATTGTCTATTGAAGAGAATAATCGCGGTAAAGCTGATAAAGTGTCGAATGCTGTCAATGAAACCCCAAGATACAAATTACCTAAAATTGAACTGAAGAAGTATAACGGGGAATTAACGGAATGGCTTGGATTCTGGAGCCAATTTTCAAAAATACACGAAGATGCTAGCTTGGCACCAGAAGACAAATTTCAGTATCTGATTCAATCGACTCAAGATGGTTCGAAGGCAAGGGAAGTAGTGCAAAGTTTCCCACCTACGGCACAAAATTATCCAAAAGTGATACAGAGTTTGAAAGAACGTTTCGGTCAAGAGGATATGTTGGTGGAAGTCTATATAAGAGAACTTTTGAAATTAGTTATCAAGAACGTTGCAAAACCTTTGCCAATTCATGATGTATATGATAAATTGGAATCAGCTATGCGAGCGCTTGAATCGCTCGGTATAACAGCGGAAAAATGTGCTCCATTATTGTATCCACTTGTTGAGAGCAGTTTATCTGAAGATATTTTGCGCACTTACAGAAGAAATGTTGATGCGGATCCAATTCCTAATGGTCGCTTAGAAAAACTTATGAAATTCATTAAGACTGAAGTTGAAGCCGAACAGAGAATTTCAATGGCAATGGATGGCTTTGGACTTGCCAAAAAGGACTTAAGGGTTCGAACCACTAGATTATCAAAAAATGAAGATGTGGCTACTGCTTCGGAACTCTTGGTTCACAATGAAGCAAGGTTATTCTGCCTTTTTTGTTCAAAAGCACATTCTAGTTCCGATTGTTTTATTGCTCAAAAAATGTCACTCGATGATAAACGGAAGACATTAAGAGCTAAGCAGGCTTGTTTCTCATGTTTAAAGGTCGGACATAACGCAAAAAGGTGTCGAATTAAGCTTAAATGTATAATATGTAGCAAGCACCATGTGCCGCTTATGTGTCCGATGCTATTTGAGAAGAAAGAAGAAAATAAAAACCTTAGTTTTGATGAGATAAAACCTGAGCAAAATCTTTCTGCGTTGTCTACTTTTGCCAAGGAACCCAAGGTGTTTTTACAAACTTTAAAGATAACAGCTAGGGGACTACGCCGAAAAAGAGCTGTTCGAGCTCTAGTTGACACAGGATCCCAAAGGTCATATATTCTGAAGGAAACAGCCTCGGAACTGGGATGCGAATCATTCAGACAGGAAGTTATAATCCATTCCCTTTTCGGTGGACTTAGGACTTCTCAGAAAAATCATTCCTGTTTTAATGTTGAACTGGGAAGTCTTGAAGGCAGTTATATTGAAAATTTCGAGATTTTGGATCAACCCATAATTTGCGGAAATGTCAATTCTATAAAAAGAGGTCCCTGGATGGAAGAGGCTAGATGTCTTAATGTTCATATAACTGATACTAATGATCCACCAGGGCCTATTGAGGTTTTGATTGGAGCTGATCTTGCATCCAAATTGTTCACTGGAAGGCAAATAAATTTGTCTTGTGGACTTCTTGCGATCGAAACTCGTTTAGGTTGGACATTAATGGGTAAAGTTACTTCTAGTGATGAAACCGAGAACCTGGCCATGACTGTGACTTCATTATTTATACAGGAGGCTTCTATCACAGATCTATGGAACCTTGATGTTATTGGAATTACAGATTCTGCTATGGTAAAATCTAAGAAAGAAGAAGATTTGGAAACGAAAATAAACTTCTTAAATTCTATTGCAGTAACTACAGATGGTCGCTATGAGGTCGCACTACCATGGGAAGAAGAGCATCTGCCTTTGCCCTCTTATAAAGAATTAGCTTTGAAGAGATTAGAAAAAAGGACAAAGAGGCTTCATTCCGAAAAGCTTTTCAATGCATATGACAGTACGTTGTCAGAATGGCTGAAATTAGGTTTTATTGAAGAAGATCCGTCTACAGATAATGAATCAGGCGTGCATTATCTCCCGCATAGACCGATTATAAAACATTATGGAACCACAAGAATAATACCAGTCTTTGATGAATCAGCAAGGGAAAAGTACAACCCATCATTAAACCAATGTTTAAATTGTGGACCAAACTTAATTGAACTAATCCCATCTCTAATTCTGAGGTTTCAAGAGAAAAAATATGGCGTGTCAGCGGACATTGAAAAGGCATTTTTGCAGATTGGCGTGAGAGAAGAGGGCAGAGATTATCTGCGATTCTTATGGTGGACCGATGATCAAAAATTGAAAAATTTTCGTCATAAGCGAGTGGTTTTCATTGTGAAAAGCAGTCCGTACTTGCTCGGTGCTGTCATAGATTTTCATTTACACAGATATTGTGAAGATTCCAGATATGATTCAGAATTGTTAAAGAAATTGAAGGATATTTTCTATGTGGACAATGTTGTTACAAGTGTTGAAACAAAAAAGGAACTATTACGATTTAACGAAGAAGCCAAAGATATTATGGAAACAGGAAAGTTTAATTTGAGAGACTGGCAAAGTACGGGAGAAAAGGGTACTTCCTTAATATTGGGTGTATCTTGGAAGCGAGATCAAGACCAATTACATTTGAATTTAGATTGGCTAGATAAGTTTGAACTAAATAATATTACTAAAAGGAAGATCTTGTCAATATCCCATAAAATTTTCGACCCGATAGGATTTGTTTGCCCTGCTTTACTTTTTCCCAAGTTACTACTTCAGAGACTTTGGAAGAAAAATATTTCTTGGAATTCAGAGATTGAAACTGAATGTCAGAAAGAATTTTCAGACTGGTTCAATGATCTGCATTTATTGAAAAATGTAAGCATACCGCGTTGGCTTTGTGTTTCGTCTACTGAACAGCAGAGGATTAGTATCCATACTTTTTGCGGTGCGAGCCAAAATGCATATGCAGCAGTCGTTTTTATCAGAGTGGAAGTGGCTCAGAGTGTGGAGGTTAATCTTTTAGCCGCCAAGTCTAGAGTTGCTCCTCCTAAAGTACTCACTATACCTCGTTTGGAGTTGATAGCAGCTCTTATTGGAGCAAGAAAATGCCCCACTTGTGGCAAGAAGTGGCCGTATTATAAAATTACCTAAAAGAATGAATTTGTAATATGTGAAATACTAAATTTTATGAAGATTTTATTGAGCTGTCCTCCGACAGCTCAAGGTGGGAGGATGTTCCGTTCTATTAACTCTCTATTTTGTCATATTATCTTTTTTATTGTGATATTTGTAATATTTAGTTTTCAAATATGGCAACATTGTTATTAAGTTTATGGAATTAAGTGTGTTTTGTTTATCGTTGGAATAAAGTTGGCGTTCGACATTTGATGCATGTTTTCTTTTCTACTGCTCGGAATATCTTACGAGGTTTTTGCTTTAAATGTTTCATATTTAATATAAGTATAAGGCGTGAGCACGCAACACTGGTCAGCATTCTCACCAGACTTGAATCTACAGAGCATGTGTGGGACATACTTGACCTATGAGTAGAAGTCCACCAACCCGCTCCTACAATTGTACCAGAACATCAGAAAGCATTATTTGATTAGTGGTGTAGATTGATAATTTTGATACTCAGCATGCCTAGGCCTTATACGGACTGTATTGCATGTCAAGGAAATACACAATGCTTTAACCATCATACCAACTATGTAATATTATCTTTTTTTGTAATTGAGTATCTTTTTTTGTAATTTGCACCAGGGAGCAAAAAATCTCAATTTTTATTAATGATATTAAACTTATAGAATAATTTTTGCTCTTTACCTTTTGTTTAGTAAATAGGCTTTACAAATAAGTCCCATTTGTTTTGCTTCAGACTTTTTCTTTTCCTGAACTTACATTATACTTAATTTATAGACATACATTTAAATAAAAATTGAAATTTTTTGAAAAAATATTGAAGTTAAAAAAAAACTATGAGCTATATTTCTACATTCAAAACGTTCAATTTCTATCACCAACAAAAATCGACATAATGGACGAACTTTTAACTGTAGTATTTAGTCCAAACTTTAATAGAAATCTACATTCTTGAAGACAAAATCCCAAAAGAGGTTTCATCGTTCTTGTCATATATATATATATATATATATATATATATATATATATATAATATCGTTTTCAAGTATTAAAAATAATATTATAGATAAGCGTATAATATAAAAAATAATAATAAAGATAAGCGATATTAAAGTTTTATAGATACTCAAATGGATACACAATCAGACACTTCTAATTTCAACGTTGCGTTGCATCGAATTCAAGTTGTGTGAAAAGTATAATTATTCCAATTTAATAAGATAACTTTTCTTGTTTGTTCTTATTCTTTCTCTGTATTACATCCATATACGACATAATAAAACATATATTTTTTACATGAGAAAATACTTACATAAAATCAAAACTAAAATGCATACTAGGTGGAAGAATGTAATTAACATGTGAGACAATCGACATTTATTTATTTATATGAAGAAAACCCGTTCTTTGTTTCTTTTGTAGTTCACTTGATATATTGGCTTCGTTTAATGGCCCATAAAAACTTTTATTGGCCATAATCTTTGAATAAGTGAGAAAAATTGCTTCGTGTCATTATTCTAGGGAATAAACCAGCTTATGAGTCATAAATTTTCTGAATAAATACGTGCATTTTGTATCGTTTTTTAACAGAATTGAGCCTTTAGAATATTAATAAACTATTCAAATACTGGACTTGCGCAAAAAGTATTTTTCAAAAAATTAATTCCAGAACTGAATTTAATTGATTGTTTACACTGCTCCTTTAAAGTATTTTTTCCAAGATTATTATTTTTTGCTATGATTAATTTTGTTTTTCGAAATTAAACTCCTTTCTTGGATTTTATGAATTGCTTTCTTGCAATTTTCAAAAAGTCATTACATTTTTAAATATTTTCAAAATATAAATTTCGTAATTTCCTCCTTAGATGATAGGACTGACTATTCAAAATATATTTTTTCAAATACTTGCAGTGTTTATGAATAGCTCGTCATTACAAGCATTCAAAACTTCCCATCCCTGGGAATACATATTGAAGTCCAAATAGAATTCTTGAATCAAATTGAGTGTGTTACCAAAAAAAGTCTTTTTGTTGAAATTTTTTTAAAGATCCATTCAACCTACTGCAAAATAGATGTGTCAAACTCCAACATATGGTAAGCGTCGGCGGTTCAATAGGGACTGATAGGACATCAAGGATAATGAGAAATCAGGATGGCCATCAGCTCATATTAATGATTAAAAATTAGTTATTTTCTAAGAAATTTTGAAACCCTGACCAGCGAAAATCTTTTTCCGAGATTACAAAACCCACTGCTGCTGATTTTTAGAAATCCATTCCATTTTAATAGACATCTAGGCATAAATCATGCATGGTAGGAATTGTTCTTCGTTGAATTCATTTCCAAAGCTGGAAAGGGGGGATGGCTAGGTCTTGGCTTCAGAACCGAAGGGTTTCAGGTTCGAGATCCTATTCCACCGAAGAACCGTCTTTCCCGTAGGTCTGGTGCATGTTAAAATCGTCCGGGCCAAACATCCTCCAGCTGGTGTGGTGTTAATATAAATAATAAAAATGGCATATTTCAGCTCATTAATTTTTGATTTAGAGTAGCAGTAGGTAAATATAAAAAATAGGAAGTTTACGATTTTATTACTAGTTTTTATTCATGCATAACTTTTTTCGCATACATATAAATCAATCAATTAAATATAAAACTAACCTTGCATAGGTTGATAGGAACCAAAGAAAAAGGGATTTTTCATCCCATATCGACATACATCAAGAAGTGGAGGGTATATTTAATTCCACCCAGCTTTAGAGAGGGAGAGGGACGATTATATGTTCTGACGTGACCAATAAGTTTACAGGTGATCAAAAAAAAATGTTTGCATTTTAAATCTAAGCAAAAAAAACCTAATTTTTGGAATTTTACACTGAGCACCTTATGAAATTTCCGGATTCAGAAAAGAATAGGAAAAAAATGGAAATCACTGCCTTAAAATAAAAGAAATGCGAGTAGTATAAAATAGTAGACACTAGAATTGGACCTATTATCATGTATTCGTTTCTCCCTTACCATCGCAATAAAAATTTAATGAACAAATTTATGACAAATTCATCGGCATTAACATTCACTTGGGTAAAAGGAATACGCCCAGCTCTTCTACTTGGAAAAAAAAGATTGATGATTTACAGCTTCCCCCCTTTCTTTCTGCCTTTTTTTTTTCTCCTTCTTTTTCAAAAAGATTTTGATTCGAAAGTTGTTTTTTCTCTCAGAAAATGGTTACTTCTTACAGTTAGATGATTCATTAAGCGAAATACATTATTAGATGCATTGTTTGACATTGTCGAATCCACGTGTTTCAGACCTTTTTGAGTTGGAAAAACATGTTTTTGTCATAATGACAGACAGTGAGCACAATAACTCGAATACACTTTTAGCTAGACGGATAAAATTTGATACTGGGTCTTTACCCGAAATTTTTAGGTTTTTGTCGAATTTTTAGAGAAATTCGCGTAAATTTTGTGCGTAAAAAGTTTGCTTGTCTGAATAGAGCGCCCAATAACTCAAAACTTAAAGAGGTCGATACATAAAATTTGGTAGATTTGGCAAAAGAAAGGTGGTTTTGTTTCATATTTTGAACCAAGCCGTCTATGGGTGAACCAACCGCCAGTCTGTGCTTTCACAAGCATGTAAGTACTATATCTTATAGCAGATGCGTCTTGTTCTAGGCCCGAACTCGCAATCTGAAGGTTTGTAGTCTAGTAACATATCCATTAGACTAAAAGTGACACTTCGGTACGAAGGATGTTATATTGCTTATTAAGCTTTCACCAAATGCTCTTCCATCAGTGATTCGGTGATTAGACGAACGGTACAATTACTCAAAAAGATCGTATGTGTAAGTTGGTTTTTAGCCGTTTTTTAATGCACCTGACGACTTTTGTTGCCGGTAGAGGGCGCCACAACAGCTGTACGAAGCTGCATACGAAGGTTACTTATTCAAGGTCGCTTATTACATTCGGGTCACCATTTTAGCAGATACGGATAGCTCTAGGTCCGCAATCGCAATCTGAGAGTTTATAGCCGAGTAACATATCCATTAGACCAAAAGTGACATTTCGGTTGGAGGAATGTTATCTGGTTAATAAATCTTTCACCTCAAACTAATAAAAACAGTGACATATATGAAATTTAGAATGTGATCTTTTGATAATAGTTATGGTTGTAATAAATTTTGTTAAAGATGGTTCCAGAGACATCATACGCTTGCCAAACCCATCCCATTGATTAATTATCAAAATGAATCATAAAAGATTGCATTGTAATAGGTTCTTCCGTAACTCTTATTTCCCATTGGGTTACAATTAATAATAATATACTAGTGCATTTATTAAAAGGCAAGCGAAGACGTTTGGGGAAAGCCACTGGTTATTAACATTTCCCTTTCGTCGTTTGCTAAAAATGTTACGTGATTATATAATCATGAAACATTTATACAGTCTTTACTACACTGGTTGTGGAATCCTTTAAAACGGTTTGTATTCTCCAAAATTGAGGGTATTTTAATTTAATTTAGGAAAAGAAAGGAATGCAAGCACTGCAGATAAAGCAATGAAGATGTACTGTATTCTAAGTCATTTGGATAAGCATCACTCGCTATGTGCAAGGAAAACATGTTGAACAAGTTTTGTAACTACACTATGAAAAAAATTAAATTGAAAAAAAATCATTTTTCAGTTCAGTTATATTTGAAATAAAAAATAGCTGCTGTGGTGGAAGGAAAAGCATTATGATCCTTTTCAATTGAAGCCAGATGACTTCTGTTTTCGGAAACATTTCTTTAATGATCACATTTCGCACAAGCTAACCCAAACAGGAAACACAAGACATTAGCGATCCCACCTTCAGAGAACAGCAACTCAGCCATTATTATTTTCAATCGCAATGCACTATGGGAAGCATACCTAATCAGGCATCGTCATCTATTATCCAAAAAAGAAGATAGAGTAATGCGACTTCTAAAAGTGCATTCAAGTTAAAATAAAAAGCAGAAGGTTTCGAACTCTTCATTAAAATTTTGTAATTCACTTGAAAATCTCTTTTTGATTTTGATTGTCCCAATAAAATCAAACAGTCTCTTTTGTCTATTTTTCTTAAATTTTTATTTTTATAAATCGATTAGAGATGAACTTAAATAAAAGGTGCATATAAAATGATGTTGCCTTTGCCTCAATACACTTTTTATGATTCAATCTAACAAACCTGTATTTTAATTAGGCCTATCTATATTCATAATTTATCGAAACCAGTTTTTAATATTCTCGATGAAAACTTTTTTGTGCAGAATATATATTTTATGAAATTAATCAACTTCAATAAAATTAATCATATCTTTATTATTTTTAATAACCACTATAAAATTTTCATTGTTAAGATATTCTTTGCATCTACGAACAAGTCTTGTACTTAATACAAGAAAAGAATACGTATTTGTCTATTAAAATATGCCGTTATATTTCGAATTTGTTTTATGCAATATAGTACCCTCTGGATTACACCTTTTAGAAAGATACGTTAAAACGAAAATTAATCTCTAGAAACTTTTAACAGGAACCTTTAAAAAAAGAGAGAAATTAATTATAAAGGAATTAACGCTTTTTGATACTTCGCAAGGTTAAAAATGTATTGGAAACTTTGTTTACTTTCTTTGAGGTTTATCGCTGAATTAATGCGTAAGGATTAATCAATAGTCAGAAATTAAAAACAAATTATCCCAGAATTAGAAATGGAAATTGATTCAAAAAAGAATTTTCACTTAAACCAAAAGGATTAAAACATAAATCAGACCCATTTATCGAAAACCCTAATCTTTTTTAACGAAGGCCCCAATTTCGAGACGTTTCGCATCTCATCTGTTTTACTGCTGTTCCCGTACCTTGTTCATTTAAAGTGGATTAAAGGCGTGCGTCTTTTACAATCTTGGACAGTGTCTTTCTAATTTTACGACTGCTCGTAAAATCTTTAACCACCCTTTGCATCCGATGCCGGACATGGGGCCTGACAAGCTGCCCTTGTAAAAACAATCACTCTTTGTAATGATTAAGTGGTCTAATATATATTATGCAGGGATCCCGGATCTGAATCAATATTTATGTAAAGATATTAATTTGATAGCAGATGAGCTTGTTTTTACGTCTCCAGCTGTCCCCCAATCATGCTCAAATTGTTTTTATGAGCCAGATTTTGTAGGTTAGCTATTTTGTTGCTTTCGATTTAACTATTTAAATAAAATGAAGTATTCGGGTACAATGACTAATCTCTAATCATTGTCTTTATCAGTCAAAATATTATCCGACAGAAACTCTACTCTTTCAGAGATACCGAATGGTTAGTATATTATGAAAACTTAGAAA
Organism: Argiope argentata; assembly: GCA_026289955.1. Lineage (NCBI taxonomy): Eukaryota > Metazoa > Arthropoda > Arachnida > Araneae > Araneidae > Argiope > Argiope argentata. The sequence continues at coordinate 418,800 of JAOUZG010018166.1, read as the reverse complement.
GTTACTCTGAGATCTTTACTATCGTAATAACTTTGTTGCTTATCATTCAGAATTTTTTGAAGTTATACTTGGTCAAATTATTTATTAACCACTTAACAGGTTTTATAGTATTCCGTACGTGCATCGATTAATTGAATTTCGATAGCTGTAAGCTAAAAATAAACCATTCATAATGATTATAATTCAGTAAGAAAATTACTTTGAATATATAGATAAGTCATGCATTCAATGGATTTCCATTTGAAACAAATGAAGAAAATATTTCTAAAATAGAAGGTGTCATCTTATTAGATAGTAAAGAAAATAAACCAGTTAAGTGGTTAATAGACTTGAAGGAAATGCACTGTACATAAGCATTAGAGTAAGAAAAGGGAGGGTTTCATGCATTAGCGACTTTTTTAGATTTACGTTTGGATAAACAAAGAAGGTCTCACTATTATAGCACTGATTCGAAACTTCTGTAGCAAAATTTACGATCTACAGACATCTATTAATTTGTCTTTTTTTTATCGTAAGTATTTTTTCAGTTGATGCTTCCAGCTCTAGGAAAGCATAACCCTTTGCAATCCGAAAATTAATTAGATGCAAAACTAGTCACGTAATACAAATATTTGTTTATTGCTATGAAAAAAATATATATACATAATTCTTTTAAGTCAAATTTCTTTGAAAAAATAATCCGCATTTCTTAACCATTATGTAAATGTTTTTAACCATTAAATTTGAAAAATAAATAAATAAAACGTCAAAATGATGCACAATCTTGAATGGTGAGTCAGAGGTACCATCAGAGTGCAAAGGGTTAATTATTTTAATAAAATCCAATATTTCGGTTCAGTGATTTACTCCAGTCATTGTCATTATCGGTCAAAATTTTATCTCTTTTAGATTTTGTTTTTTTAATTTCCGAATAGTTGGAAATTAATAAAAACTTAAGATTGTAAGTTACTCGGTGATTTTCTTACCATAATAAGCTTACCTGGTCAACAATATGAATTTTTTAAAACTAAATTTGTACAAATGATTTATCAATAAGCTATAAGGAATGATTTATACAACATACAGTAGAGTACAACTCTTGGACAAAGAGATTTCATGGATTATCAACTTTTTTAGAATTACATTTAGATAAACAAAGAAGGTGTCATCATTATATCATTTACTCAAAACTTCTGTAATAGATTTTGTGATCTACGAACTATGCCTTATTGATGTATTTATTTTATTTCATATTTTTTCAACTGATGTTCCCAGCTATATGAAATCGTTAAAGAGATGATAATTAATTCAGTGAATTTTCATGGGATTGTTAGAAGATTATAGATAAATAGATGTCATGAATATTTTTCATACAATTAATGGACTTCGAATTTACAGCTTGAAATTAGTTTTAGTGTTAAATTGAAAAGAAAGATATTAGTATTTATAACAAACAGGCTTTCATTGCATCGATCAAAAATTTCTGTTTGGATTTTATCTAATGGTTTATCCTTCACGACCACTATTATCTCATGATGACCTATATTACTATATTTTAGAAGGGAACTTGAGATATGCTCTTGCGATTCTTACATTTGAGACCACTGAGATTTAGAAGATGAAAACAAAGAGATAGTGACAAGAATATGAGAAGTAATTGCATAACAAATGGATGCGATCATCATGAAAGAATTAAAAGATTGTAAATGAACTCATAAATTGGTTTCAAAGTAAACGTTTGCAAAGTATACGTTTTGCAAGAATTTTGATGATAAAAAATAATTTATCCTAAATATATTAAATACACTTGTTGAAGAAACTTTTAGAAATTTACTCCAAAGTAGAATCATCTTTTAAATGTTATCTAATATATAGATGATAAATGTTATATAGATTTAAATTATGGCCCATTTGCAATACGGAAAAATAGTAAAATATTTTCACGCTAATTACTAGATATTATGAAAAATACAGAATCAAATTATCACTAAAATTCCCAAAAATTATAATTTTCGAATTATATTGTCATCGCGAAAGTACAGTTTGACAAATTTATATTCTGTATTTGGAGATTATTTTTCTCTTCATCTCCATTGTACATATTTGTTTGAAAATACGATCTCAAAATATTATTTTAACAAACTTAAAAAAATCTAATAAATGAAAAAAAGAAAAGAAAAACAATTCAAACCTCGTGAAAGAATTCAAGTATCAAGTTAGATGAGGAGTGAAATTTCCGTCATACTTTTATTAATTTCCATCATTATTCTTACTTGCTCTTGTAATGTGTAGTTAAACTGAAATTGAATACTGTTCAGTCAGTTCTTGCTTCGAGTTGTGCATCCAATCTACTTTACGATATTGGTTCTCTGAGAGCATTTTAGAAATCTCAGCAAATTAAAAAGTCAATATTCTTTTTTTTTCTTTTTTTTCCCTTCTCTTTAGAGGAGAGCGAGGAATTCTCACCAAATTTATTTCGCCCGTTTCCCATTTAAATAAACCTGAAGCACAAATCCTCGAACAGGACACGATTTTCTAAAGAATACTCGAGTTAAGGCCAGAAAGAGTAGGCTTCAAATTTATTGCGTTTTTCTACGGATACTCTTATTTAGCCCCCACAGTATTGAAAGAGAAGTTTTTGCAATATCGTTTACCAAGAATGTCCTTCGAAAGTCCAGAAGTTTTTTTTTTTTACTCTTAATAATATGATACAGATTATCAATTTCTCCGATATTGTATAAACATCGTATTTAAAAATTTGTCAATTGGTTCTTCTAAGTAGAAGAATATTATTTTAACCTCCGGTTAAAAATGGTTCATACAGTTAAATTTTTCTCAACTAGCAACTATAATAATCCTGAAAAAAATATTTTTAAATCAGTTCGTTCATTAATAATTTGACGCTGATAATTTTTGATTTCCCTTAATTTAACGAAATCTTTTTTATTATTATTTTATTCTTTACTAGCAATAATTATTTCGAGAATTTTTGTTCGAAAAGTAAACAGTGCTTACGTAATTTAGAAACTTCAAAAACTATTTATTTTATAACAATGTGATTATAATGCTGTTTTAATCTGGTTTTCAAATTTACTGAAAAATATTTTAATTTTTAGGCTTGATGACTGATACACCAGCAGTTGAAATTTAGAACATAGTGTATTAATTCATTCTTTTTCATGACTTTTTTTATTTTTAACTGTTATTTGTTTTATTTCCACTCGTTACATTTGTAAAATGAGACTCGCAAGGGTTTCCGTCTGGCTTGCTATATCATGCAATAAAAAAGGAACTGTTAAGAAACTTTCACTACAATATACTCAAAGGAATATTTAATCATCTCTATTTCAAAAAAAATTATTACGAATTAATTTTAATGATACATTTGATTAAATTACTGTTAAGAATGGAAAATGTTTTTTCAGTGACGGAGAGTGGACTTCAATACTTCAAAGCATTGGTCAAATTCTACTTCCATTTATTTAAATTTTTAAATCCAAAAGGCTGCTAAATATTTAGAATTTCTAAAGAACATTTCGGCAGGAAAGATTTGTTCTTATGTATTGTATAGGATAAAAATAAAGAATTCATGTATGTCTTATGATCAGGCATGATCCAATCTATCAAATGAATGAAGATGAAAAAGGTGATAATGAGGATATTAAAATAAGCAATGAGAATAACAGAATTGAGAATAAGAAGTAACCTAATAACCTGATCATGAATCGTTATAATTCTTTATTATCTCCTACTATTTGGAAATTATGGCAATAAAATTAATACTACGAATCGGGCAAAGTCCTAATTTCAAATATGTCTATTAATATATCTAATACATGTTTCAAACAGACTTAATTTATAAAATAAACACATATTTTGAAAAAACAGACAAAATTCTATAAGATGGAAATATTATCATCTGGATTCCTTGACTTTAAGGCAAGTTACAATTTTAAAAACCTTGGCAAAATGCGAAATCGAATTATAACCAAAATATTTCAGTTTAAAAAAAACAGTATGTCAAATTCATAAAGAACGTGTCCATTTCCTCAGCTTTCAAATAAGAATACAATGAGTCATATAAATGTTCTAATTACATTCTGTTACATTTTTCTGCTTACATTTTTGCTCTTGATTTTAATATAAGAATTTTTATAATTAAAGCCACGATGGAAACAGGCATATTTATTGCCTTTTATAACAGGTATTACAAACAGGTATTTCAAAATTCATATTGACAGATTTACATACATTCAGTTTATTCATTTTTATTTACCATCTCTTTAACGAATGCCTATTTCGAAGGATGACGATTTCAATAACGTATTGCACTCAAAAGACTAAATTTCTGGAATTGCTCAGGGCAATTGGGAGAAATATTCGAAACATTATTATAGTATTGTAAAGAGCATTTTCCCACCAAGGATTTCATAATAAATTTCAATAATCCGTATAAGTTCGCATTAATTCATCTATTTTGCCTGCAGCAGCTACGACAGCCACCAGTCAAATTCGCTCGAGAATGAAATCCTCTTCGTCAATTTCTGCAGATAACGTAGTCTAATTGCCTTCGTGTCGTCCGAATCTAGGTGCGTAGCCAACCTTTTCCAACAAATTCGTGTAAATCACTCACGAATTTATACTGTTTCACTGGTGCAAATTACAAGAATTTATTTTAAATTCGGATTGCAATGTGTTATATTTGAAAAGTGGCAATCCCTAAAAAAATCTTTGCCCAAGTTGGGTCGCCCCCACTGTTTCTGCTAAGCGACCTCGCTACATTTATTGAAATTTCTCTGACATATTAATTGAACTATAACCAGATCACAATAAATTTATTCTGTGGATCACTTGCTGTCCTCGTGTGTCGAGCATATAACAAGCGTTTTCGAATCCAAATGACAAGTAGCTCAATGGTGGATGTAGCGTCTATCAACGAAGCAATGACCGATAAAACCTCAATCACAGTAATAGTTCTTCAGCAGACAGCCTACCCGATCACACCCTTGAAAACGCCTTAACTGAAGAATAGAGATTGTACAAGTCATCTTGAAATCTCCCCGGCTTTTTCTTTTCTGTTTGTTAAGGCGGAGTTTAGGCGCATCCTGCTTCATTAATTTCAAAACTGAGCACGGGCTAATCGCAAACAATCTTCCTCTCCTCGAGTCACGTTTTTCTACGAGATTCCGGTCATTGGAACCATTACTCGAGACCGGCTTTTCACCGAATGTTTCTATTATTCCTCTTGATACTATGTTGGCTGCGAATTCACGATTGGATTTGCTGTATCTTCTACTTTTGTTTCCGGACGATGAATAGCTTCTTTCTTGCTAACTTCAAGGCAATTTATTCGTTAATGTTAACCCGTTTTTTAAATTTATTTCCCATATTTTTCACAGCATTCCTTTCAGGAATTGAAATAAATAAGGCGATGTAGACAGTAATGAATATGAATTATAAAGGGTAAGTAAGGATTATTATTGAGTTGCATCTTTCATGATACTGAATGAAACATTTAGTTTCTTTTTATAACCACATTTGCAGTATTTTTTCTTAGGAATCTTTTGTTGGTCTCACATTAAAATTTCAGCCGGCTGTTTTTATAAATATTTTTAGTACAGAATAGTAAAGAAGTTAACCCTACATTTTAAAGATTAAGTTGCTTTATATAGCATACAACTTGATCTTAAATGATGTTGATAGGAATGCATTTTTTAAAATGGGGATTATAAGTGAATGTATAGCCTCTGCATTACCATTTATTTTAAATGGGACCATTTATTGATTATGATCTTTGTAATATTCCTGCATCAATATGAACTTTTCAAGTTTTATCTAAACTGCCCATTCAATGAGTTTTGGTCTTAATAATATTTTGGTAAACAAGTATTTGAATCCCTCATCTTAGAATCACAACTTTATTCTATATTCCTTAATTGTACACTCCATTTTATATCAACATTTATATTATCATTTTCTAAGCTTTCCATTGGATTTAAGTTCGATATATTTTCAAGACAATCATTCAAATTAGTTTAATTTTTTCAACACAAAAGTTTTTGCTAAATTTTAATAGCTACAGATGTTCCAAGACATGTTGCAATGCCTAACCAAAAATTTGAAGGAAATGAACAATCTTATTTGTAAAACATCTATAACGAATTTATGGGGCCTTGAACAAGAGCTAAGCGTTTAGCATCATTCTGCATCATTTTAATCTGCATCATTTTAATATTATGTAATGTTTTTAACGATTAAAATTTTTTTAAAAGAATGAATAAAATGTCAAAATGATGCACTTTCTTGAATGGTGGCTGAGAGTAGACATACGGCCGCAAAGGGTTAATAAAGTAATTTTGTTTTTCAGTTTGTATCCAGAATACTAACTAATATGTCTATCAGGTAGCTGAATTATCAGCACCAAAATTATAATTCGATATGTTTTCTAATTTAATATTGTTATTCTTTATCAGAATTTTATCAGTTAATGGCGTTTTCCGTTTTTTCCCAAATTTATTTCCTTTTTAAAAAGTGATCTAGATGTTTCATTGCAAAAGAATACTTGATAAACTTGGTTACAAGAATTCTTAGCTGAATTACAAAATTAATATATCTCACTTTCATTGAACTATGACTTCGTAGTTGAGTTTTCGTCCTTTTTCTGATATTCCTCGGAAGTGAAATTATTTTTACATCTTCTATAGGTGGTAATGTCATAGTTTAATGTAATCAATAAATTGTATTTTTTTCTAAATTACTCCACCTGGTATTTTGCAAGACAAAATATTTTTTTAATTGTTCATTGCTTATAATGATTTAAAAAGATATAAAGTATGTCAAAAAAAAAAACACCAATTTTTAGCTTAGTAATAACGGCAAAGTTTAAAAAATTCTTTTTGATAGTAATTTATTTTATAGCTATCCAATTATATGCTGCTTTAATTCTACTCGCATTAATATTTAAACATTCCTTTTATAAGGACCTCAAATCTTATCTTTTCTCTAAAAAAAATTGTCTACTTTTGAATTCGATTAGTATTTTTACAAAACGTAGCGACTAATTGTCTCGATAATTAAACAAAAATAATCTGAAATAAATACACGCAAATACATGTATTATTAATTCTCTGATTTTTTTTTAAAAAAATCCTACTCCGTACATCTGCTCAAAAAAAGGCACCCTGGCATTAAGATTCATGTATCCGTCAAAAAATAATGACTTAAAAACTACTTAAAGAAAAGATCTTTTGACATGAACTAAAGAAGTATTTAAAAACAATGCTGTGATTATCATATGAATATCCCCTCCCTTTCAAATATTACGTAAAAGAACAAAGTCCGTCTTAAAAACTGACATCTATCTACTGAAGTCGAAAAAAAATGAAGCGCAAAAAAATTTATTATCCTTTGTCGAAGACTTTTTTTTAATTAATGCATAAAAAATGTCATTTTTTGTTCATTACCGTCTGACACAGGGGCGAATTATTATTAACATTTCCTTTGTTCATTCGCTCTAATAAAGATAATTTCCTCTGGGTTCTCCTAGGCTTTGTGTCAGAGTAATTTTTTGTATATTTTTTTATATTCTAATTTGTGATTGGACGTCACTTGTGATGGGTTGCTTTTTCTCTCCACTTTGGGTGGGCCTTTTTTTATATACCTTTTTTTTGTTTCTGTTATTACGAGAGAAAACATTCTTGCTGAAATAGGATTTGTTTCCTTTTTTTCCCACTTAATTTCTTTGTATTTCGAGAGGTTTTGTTACCAGAAAGAACTGTTAATGTACCTTTGTTTTAGTAACAGGTTAATGTGATTTTCCTCAGTTCCGATTGTTCCAGACGCCTATAGGTGTGTTACTATTTCATAAGTAATTATTTATTCGGAAAGAACTTTTCTGACAGAATTAAGGCATTTAATGATTGTTTTATTACAAGAAAAAGCTGTGGTTTTCATTCGTTATGTTTCGGCTTTGCTCAAAATTGTTCTTTCCAAAAGGAATGCCGAAAGAAATTTAAAAAGACAATCAAAAGTTCATGCCCATTTATGACAGACATTAATAAAGAGCATTTGTAATAGAGGTTTGAGATCACATACTTGTCTACCTTTTTTCAGATAAAATGGTTTTGTTATATTAAATATATTAATTTCAACAAAATTGGTTACTATTTTTTCAAGAACTAATGGAAATTCCTTAAATGTTCGTAGAAATCATGTATCAAAATTATAAAAAAAACTAATTTTTGGATTTTGAACCTGAAACCATACGGGTCAGGAGTCAAGACCTTACTACCAAATCACCGCGGCTCTACCCGCGTTGTAGAAAGTCATATGAAACGCTTTGTGTTGAGAACGCGAGCTTGAGTCTTCTGATTAATAAAAACTCAATAGGTACATAATTTAACTCGTGAAAATACTCTTAATTGAATCAAGTATTAACATTCTTTTTCATATAAGGCATTTCTGAAATATTTTTGTAGCATAAAGCTTATACAGCCCAATGAATAATAATCTAAAATATTCTTGATATTATAATATTTAATTCAAATAACGTTTCAATATTCTGTGACCACATCTACACAAGTTTTGAATATCTATTTAAAGACAATGAGCAATCACGTTAGTTTAGATTAATCGATCTTGAGAAAACTTCAGGTATAAAGTGGCATATTTTTTTTCCCGATATAATAAGGGAGTGGTCAAAAATCTTCTTATAATATAGATATTCAAATTTTCATAACACAGACAATGTTAGCAGCAAAAGAATGGAATCTTTTTTATTAAAAATGTCAACTTTTCAAGAATATTATTTGAAAGATTACTCACATGACTGATAGTCTCTATGAAAATTTAATATTGTAATTCATTATAACATTATTGATTCATACTATAAAATATATATTATTAATTATGCATGTATATACGTAATATTAACAATTTAGAAATCTGTTGTTGGAACTCGATTGGATTGGATATCCTTCCATAATTCAGAATTATTCAATTATTAATATCGATGTTTTGAAAGGTCACAATTTTTTTTACCTGTACTTTCCAAAAAAATATTATGCTTTATATTTCATTTTATACATACATTTGCCGAAAATTAAAATTTTCGAGGTTTAGTTTGTAATTAGAGTTAACATTTTCAATATGAACTGCATTAAAAATTCTATTTTTTTCCAGCTTACATAAGTGTTCTAGCGTGTTGAATTTTATTTTATACTAACTGCCTTTGAGTACCAGATGTTTCACCAAAATAAATGGCCGATAAAATTTTCAAAAAAAAATATTTTCTGTAGAATTATTTTAATCGCAATCAATCTTTATTCAGCCATTCTGTTCAATTTATGTGGAATTTCCCCTTTTTTCTATTATGTCTCATAAAATTCGTAAAAAAAATACACTTTACTATTTATAAGTTTTTAGCAATGTAAACTAATTTCTAATTTCAGAAAATATGATGTAACACTTTACTTCATGTTGATAATATTTTGAATATAAATTTAAATCTTGCCCAGACTCTGTCAATTTTTATATTTCTTTTATTATCGTTTACTATAAGTGTAACATTCATTTAGAATATTTACAATTCTTGTTGGAAAATACACAAAATATTTTTAGTTTGATCGTGTATGAAAAGAATTATGACAAAAATAATTGGTATCATACTGCAATGATAATTTTGGAATTTTGAGATGATTCAAAAATTATTTTTGTACTGTAGAATTTTCGTAAGTTACTTCCGAAAAGCGCCAAAATTTTGCATTTTTTCGATTTAAATTTTCGACAAATTGCTCTAAGGTTTATTTCCCCAACTTATAAAGTATAGTATAGTATAGTATACTTGGTATCTCTGGATTAACTGATGTAACCTTTATAGTGTCAACGTAAATACACACGAATTAAACGTTAATATAAGTAATTATCCCCGCAATAACTAAGTGCAGAAAATTTCAAAGGCCCAATGCTTCAGAAAATTGGACTACGAAATTTTTTCTTGAACCATGAAAGAAGTTAAAAAAAGGTGAAGAAGCATATATTTTTCATAATTCCAAAATGTTCAAAACTACATGAACAAATCTGTCAAAGCCTAATTAATTTACAGAAAATATAGGATAATAGTGGTTATTTCCCCGAATTCATAAATTTGTTCGAAAAATATTAAATTTCTTTTTCTCAGAAGGACAACCAGATAGTATACAAAAAGGAGGAAGAATTACTGAGGAAAGAAAAATTTTCTCTGGTCTGACAGATTTCAAATATTCTGAGTTTAATGAAGCGTATGATTGAAAATTACATAAATATTTAAATAAAACAAATTTATGTAAAGTAATATTGAGTTGTGTATGATTTCCGACGCTTGGTTGAATTGTCAGGAAAATTGTCGAAAAATACATAATTTTAAACCAGTATTATAGGTATTTTTCGTCCAACAGTGGTTTGTTTATTGCAAACAATACTTTTATTTGATTTAGATACAAAGCCGAATTAACGAATTTAAAAGTTTTGAACTGAAGCAACCAGGCGACGCATTAGAATATTAACTAAGATATTCAAAGTCAATGGCCGATTGACGATATCTATTTCTGAAGAGTGAAAAGGAGTCGCAATATATTTTGCAAAATGTAGTACAACATGTACAAAGTTATGAAGTTCGTTCATTAATTTTAAAGATGGAGCGGGTATATAGAAACAAGAACTGGTTACAATAGACCATGGTGTCGAAAACCGAAGTAGGTAGTTGTAATAGAGGCTATTTTCATTCTGTCTGGGAATTAACAGAAAGAAGAAAAGAAAAGAAAAACAGTGCTACTGTACCAGCTTACAATTGTTCAAAAATAGAAGCATCAATAGCAACAGATATATCATACACAACATTACCGATATTTTAAGGATGATTATGACACAGTTTCAATTATAACATATATTGAAATATTTACTCCCAAAAGGTTTGCCAACTGAAACGATATGAGCTTTGGATGCGATTATATCAGTCTAGTTATAAGTTCTTATCATATTTTATTGCTTTTCAAGTATTATAAACTATACTTAGTTAATTATCAGAATAAAATTTTTAATGAATCTATATAATACATTTTTGTGTTCTTCGTTCAATGATGTCCCTGGGCTGCATCCCATTTGGTCAATCAGATAAGTCAAACCTATCTATGACCTACATAGATAACCTTTTGTATTTACAATCCCACTTAATTTTCATCTATTCTATGAGTAATAGAAATGTTATTATATGTTGATACATTTGCTATCAGAGATGTATAATATACATATTATAGTCTGTATTATATATAAGACACGACAAGCAATATTGTAATGCCCCTATTTAAATTTTTGTATTTAATTTTTTCTTGCACTTTTTGCAAACATTTGAAGAATCTATTTGGATTTACGGCACAAATGAATTGGTATGATATTGCACATAAACCTTAATAACTGAATATATCGGTGACTTTTAAGGGCATAATAACGTAAATTAGATAGCAAACTATAGTTGACTCTTTCTTCCCAAACTATGTAAATTATCGTATGTATATATATAATATGAATAATTATCGCGCGGATAATATTTTCTAAATCACCTTATATTTACTGGTGTTTAGATTAATTTATTAGAAGCATTTAGCTTAATCAAAACATCAATGTTTTAATTAAATATTTACACAAAGAAAATTAAAATATTATCAAAATAAATATGGCTACCTGTTTTGCCTAACTTTCAGTAGACATCCATTCAAAGTTTAAAATAAATATGTAAATATAATTTTAGCGAGTTTAACTTTGTCATTTGGTTATAAATCCAGGTACAACACGATTGAACAAATAAAACAAATTAAATTAAGTCAAAGTGGTTTTTCTTTAAATATATATTCATTTTTTTTCACCTGAAATATTTTTAAAAAATCTCATTGTATTATGTAAAACGATTCAAATTGTTTCAAGTGCAACGAAGTCGTTTTCAGATTCTGGCACGTTGCCGCGAGAGGGAGGCAGAAAAGTGAAAAGAGAGAACAGGTGAAGTTCAAGGTCAAGAAAGAAATAAAGAAGTCTACTGCCCTTTTTGAATAAGCTTGAGACGGAAATAAATGGAGAGTGTTAAAATGCATAGTTCTGAACTAGAAATCCTGTATCCCTCGAGAGAAACACGAAGAAAAGGTTGCATCTTTCAAATGAAGCAAATTCAAATTATTGCGTGCATTGCAAATGCGAAAGAAACATTTTAAGTGTCAAAGCATATCGTTTTTTTCGGTTGTTAAAATTTCTTTTTGATTTCATCTGCTTCATGTTTATTAAGATAGGTTATGATATTGATTTTCATCTTAATTTCTTGTCGCGTTGGATTTTATAATCTTATTGGTTGCTCGTTCTTATATTGATACATTATTTAAATATTTTCTGAACATAATTACTGTTTAATCAATAAATTTAATTAAAATTTGGTTTTCCTATGCGCGGCGCTAACTGGATGAAAATTTCTGAATCAGCTGTTAAAGGGTGGACTTTGGTACTTTGGGTATTGATGCTTTTCCCAATCTATTAAACTGTCTGTAACTCGTTAATTGAATCCATAATAAGCATTTAGTCTTAAAGTTGGATGGAAAATATTTTCCTCGTGCTCTGTAATAATGTAGACGATAAATGAAAATAGAAGTGAAAGCGTTTTGTAAGTTCCGAAGTAATTCATTTTTTTCACTCTGATTTTAAACTCTAAAAAAATGAGGATTCTAACTATAAAATTATAATGAATTAAAATATTTGCGAGCCTTTTGTATACTACAAGGTATAATTTGCTATTTGAGGGTGTACAATACCTTAATTATATTTGGTATCATCATTACCATAATATCATATGATGAGCCCATCTAAACATGCGTGATTCATCCTATGTTTATTACCAATTTTTGGCATTAACTTTCCGTTAATCTCCTCAGAATTTCAAGTTTGAGGATTTGGTGTTACTTTTTTGAGAAGACAAGATTTTAAAAACTGTTTTAGTATTTAAAATCTGATATAAGAAATTCTTTTCATTTACTCTAATTTCGATGTTCACAGCCGAGTGCTGGGTAACGCGTGGTTAGAATTAACGTTCAGATGCAGTGGAATAAATTGTTGGTTGGTTCTAATGGCACTTGCCTATGGACAAGCTCGCTGCTGGACCCAGCAGCAGATTTAAGCCGAGTGAAGCGTCTCTTGTTTCAAGTAGCGCCAACTAGGGCCAAGAGTACGACTTTTGCTACACACTCATCTCATTCGCTTGCACAACCCCTTTTTACAGGGGGGCACATTCACACATCTCACAGATAGTACACAGAATAACAACCATGCCCGAACCAGGACTCGAACCCGGGACCTCCTGAACACGAGGCAGACGCGCTACCCCTGTGCCAGCAAGCCGGCGGAATAAATTGTTTGTATTACTTAGTGGAGTTAATTGACAAATTGTTTACACTGTATTTTTAGTTTTCATAGTGAGGACCAACTGTTTGAAAGTTTGTAGAGGATTAAGTGACCAGTTTTTGACCACTTTGGGGACAATTATCTCGAAGACAATATCAGTTTGACAGATTCGGTCAATGTAAGGATGCACATTGCTACAATACACAGTCGGCCTCAACAAATCCTGTCGATACTGCTACGTTCGGTGGTGGCAGGGTGGTAGGTTGTACAGAATAAGAAGTGTTCATAGCAATTTACTTTCTATGTATAGTACCAATTATTTTTAAATAGTTAAACAATAAAATTATTTTTAATGTAATAATTTCAAATCATAAAAATAATGATTTTAATAAGAGTTTTACATGAATTGAGATTTAATATATTTCATCGCTTAAGAAATAAATATTTTTATTGGCTGGCTTATTGTGTTGAAATATTGGGAACTGCCTCATTAACATTGATGCCAGGAGAGAGCCCCCTTCCCACTGCTGGGAAGGAATTAAACTCTTTGAAAGGGTATTGAACCCAGAGAAGTAAAACTTGCTCCAGACTTAAAATTTATTTTTTATTACTTTTTTTGGAGTAGGCAACTTCATCTTCCCGTGCATGATGCCAGACGAACATTACGCTTGTCGAAGTGTGTGCCCACCTAAATATTAGTTTCGTGGACCACTTGCCATCGCTTGATTTTATTCAATCTTATTTTAATGTCAGGTTTTTCCTTCCTTCTTTTCGTAGAATATCGGCTCTTTCCTTTTACTACTGTTCTGTTTAAAAGATTAGAAGAATAGAACAAGTCTATTAAACGATGCAGTTTCTTGATTTGTGCGAAGTTTTTCAACTTTTTGCATTTTCCCAACACCTACATTTATTGTATAATGTAAAAAGGACGTTACAAAGCATCCATTGCTCTTATTTGCATTACTTAAATAATTCAGTGTTATTTTAATTGTTCCTTTTCTCTTATTTGTTTTTGAAAGTTTTCAAGATGTAACGAAATAAATTAGTTATCCACACAAAGAATCGGCAAAACCAGATGCGACACAAAACATTATCTTTCAGGCTTTTCTTTCACCGATTTAGGACGTTTGGAAATCTTCTTCAGCGTGCTATATAATGAAGGCCATTAATTAAAATATTTCTTTGAGAAAATGATACAAAACAAAAGTAATCGGATCAATCAGATTCATTTATTTTCAGATTTCGTTAGAAAATTTGGCAGTTAATAATTGTATAAATTTCTAGACCCTTTTAGAGCTTTCTGTGTGGAGATATGTACTAAAATATTCGTCCATTATTTTTTCAGATGACATTTTAGACACTTTATAGTCTACCAGTCCACAAAATTTTCTATATTAGCAATTAAAATAAGCAGAGTCAGTATCGCACTATGACATGAACGACAGTTTAACTCAGTACATAGATTTCGATTCAGAAGGGCAATATCCAGAGTCAAATAGGAGAGTTTGAAATAATCATCTTACAAGACCAGTAAAAGTTTGTTTTTGGAGGTTGCATTATTTTCCGTCTTGTACAATTTGCCAAGGGTTAATAGATGTTACGCGGGGGTTGAGTTCGGATCTGACTAATATATAATTGGGTCATCATTTTTCGATTTAGTTTTCAGTTTTTCCTCTTTGTGTCACTTCATATTTCGATGTGTTCGTTTTAGTATTAAAATTCAAATTGGATGTATTTGGCATTTAGGTTTATCATTTCTCATGTGTTCCCGGGATTTCTAAATATTCGAATATTCAAATACATTTATTCTAAAAACTTCTTAGATACAACATCTTTACCTAGAATGTCTGATATAATGAAAATACAGCTCAATTCTTAAGTTTCTAAAACATTGAAAAAACGGTTCTTAACTTCATATGGATATCAAAATCTCTGTCACATTTGAGTTATGACTGCAATGGATATCGAATGTGCAATTCAGTAACCAATCTTCGTGCTGTAGGTCGAAGCAGTGAGAGAAATCGTTTTTTTATTAATGGTTTTGAAGGGAATCACCCATCAGTCATCAAGGAAGGATTTCCTTGAAAGTGAAACAATACAGCATAATCAGGCGCGCTTCAGTATATCCAGGAAGACAAATAGTGTTGTCCCCTCCCATTGACCTTCAGCTGCTGGAACGTGCTGTCTACGATTGGAATATCTCACGATCTCATTGATAATTTTAGGTTGTCCTTTGCTTGGGCGTATGACGGCTCTTTAAATCAAACAGTGTATCAACGCCTTTTCGCGCAATTCTTACCATATGAAGAAGCTTGCGAACTTAATTCTTATAAAACTCGGAACTTAGCTGACACATTAATATTGTTTGGTTATCTTTAATTATGCGTTGATTCAATAATACAGTATTTAGTTATTCTTGCAATCACAGCAAGTAGGCTGATAATTTGGGCAGTTTTTCTGCGATTATTGTCTTTTAATAGGTACGATCCAGCTTTAGCACATATATTTTGTTAGTTTGAATAAATATGATCAACTATTCTAAACTTTGTGTCCGTTAAAATGTTTAAAACATGATTAATATTCGATTATAGCATTAAAATTTAAAGAGAAAGTTTTGATCTTCCAACAGCAATTTAAAAGCTCGTCTGTCCTCTTCTAAATTCCGTCAGATCGGTAAGTCAGCATGTTTAACTTATTCTGTTTTACTGTATTATATAAATATTTTTATAATGAAACGAATTATTATTTGAAATATTTTGTTTAAGTTATTCAATGAGAATGATTCTCGATAATAAAATATTAGTGTACTAAACACTGCCCATGCGTTTTAGTAGTTATGCTTTTCTCGTCAGAATTTCAGCTGCTCCTCTTTTTTAAACTATAAAAAAACATAAGCTTTCCTTCCAAATAACTGATATCCATGAACTAGTTGAAATCTCAATTCATTGCGAATAAACTATCGTCTAGTAAACCGGTCTACCAATCCCTATCTGTGCATGCATAGTTTGTTGCTACCCACTGTAAAACAATAAGATATACAGATGCTCTAATTATCGAAATTAATGGACAAAACCTTGTGAAATATATGGTGGATGCAAATACAGATATGTGATTATAAATAATACTGAGCTTTTCAAAACTACTTTGTTACTAATCAGAGTTTTAGGTTTCATTGTATTCTAATTTTATTTTACATGCTAAAAAATCTGCTCATTTTCCAGATTTATTCTTTTCAGCTTTATAAGTACTTTATTTTCTAAGAATTAATCCGAACACACACACACACACACACACACACACACACACACACACACACACACACACACACACGCACGCACAAAGGAAATCCGGTCTGAAAACTTTCTTAAGGGTCATCATCAAGCAGAGATTCCAAAAATAGGCAATTTTTTCTGTCAACGGATTTGACTGTTGTCCAAAAAAGAAAATTTGTTAATGAGCCGAAAATTTTATCGATATTACACTATATCTTTATCAGTAGCAGCATGGGCGCTCACTAAACTTATATAAATATTTTGACAATTTTAAATATAATATTTTATTAATTTTATAAAAAATTCTTAATTTTTTAATATTTTCCTTGTAATAATTTGTAGCAGGTTAGGTGCCATAATAATCGAAATTTTCTTCTCTTAAATTTTCTTTTAATTGATAGTAAAATTAAGTGTTATAATTATACTTTTTGGTATTTGTTGTTCTTATATATACATAAATTAACGCCCTTTTGTTTATTTATATGTTTGAATCTTATACAGTTCTTCACTTTTGACAGAAACCGAACAAAATTGATTACGTATGTTAATTCCTAAAAGGAATAGCCGAGTTGTTGAAAAAGGTCTACCTGTGTAATTAAAAAGTGGAGAAAAAGAATTCGTAAATCGCTAGTTTAAATTTCATTTTTGTGCAACATTCTCTTGATTTCTTTCCTTTTGTTTAGCAATTTTCCATCAACGGGTCTTTTTTACTTCTGTCCTTCAAATGGAACATCTTTTTACTTCTATGAAAATTGCATGTTCCTGTTTATATCACGTCGATGGCGATTATATGGCAAAAGCATCTCTGCATACATAGTACGTCCCTCTACTGAAAATGGTTAAATAAAAAAATTAGAAAGTAAAAAAAAAATTCTCAAATTTAAGAATTAAAAAAACTGATTTTTCCTTTTTCTTATGAACGAAGTGCTATATGAAAAAAAGTAATATTAATAAGAAAATACCAAATTAATTTCTGAATAGATTGTGGCTAAGGCATTGGCGTAATTCATTCATTCATTGAACTTCAGATAGTCGGGACTTAATATCGGATCTAAACAGAATTGAAATGTTATTTAAATATAATTATATAAGCTGACTTTAGGCAGCCAGAGAAATAAAAAGGGAAAAAGTATTTTCCTTTATCACATTTGACATCTTATTTGACATCGTTAAATACGTGGTCAGGCTATTTGGATTTTATTTATTCAATATGTTGCCAAATTGAATAGAAAATAATTTAGAATTCCATTCCCTGGAAAAGAGTATCAATGACATCAACAATTCATTTTATTAACGATAAGCTACTGTCTGTCCATAAGGAGATCTCTGACCGACAGTCGTCTATGTTTACGGTGGGCGTTATAGAAACAGGCGTCACTAGGGAGGATCCATTTCGAATGGGTAGAATCGAACGGAAGTCTGCGGGGGTATTCTTTATCTTGGCGAAAAAATGAAGCGATAAAAAAACTATTGCTCATTCGTTTTCTCGCTTTTACCGCAGTTGCTCGTATCTTTATATTTGCTTAGCTTACTTCTTTTATATTTTATTAATATTTCCTTTGGTTAATATTAACTGCATTTCATTTAATAATTTTTAGCTCTTAAATTTTGAGGTCCTTTAAAATGCCTTTACGATTTAAGAATGGAGAGACTTTAAAATCACAAGCACGTAAAATTGTGCATAATGTTATAGAATTTTGCTTGAAACTTGCTGAAAATTCGTATTGGGAAAAAGATGGGGTTTTAGAAGAACTAGTAATTCAGATTGGAAGTACTGAATCAGATTCTGATTCAGAAGAAACGGAATCTTGTCACAGTGTTTTAGAATTCTTTTAATTGAAAGTACACAACTGTCACACGATCTCTGCTAGTTTTGCACTCTTTTAATAATAATTAATGTGTTTTATAAATAAAAAGGGAATTTTAAAATTGCTTTTTTGTTTCGTTTCAATTAGTTTAATCGTAAGTTATCGAAGATATAGAATTTTATTTAGTTTATTTTCTGAAGCTACGAAATTTATTTGATTCCTTTTTTGTTATTTTCTATTTTTTCAATAATGTGTTCTAGTTTTCTGTTATTCAATATGTCGATAATCAAAAGTTTCAGCTTAACATACCTTTGATTATCCTTAAAATTTGATAAAATGTAATTGTTAATTTTGAGTTTCGAAAAATAGTATATATATCAAAAATAAATAAATTTATTTTGGAGAGGTTTTAAGTATATTTAACAATGGATATTTTACTAACAGCAATCTTTTATAAAAATTATGAAATAATTACGATTATTATGTTATTATTTTTATGTTGAATTAGACAGATTACTTTGCGTTTGCTGCGGAGAATTTGATCTTAAGTAGTTACATAAATTTAAAACAAATAAAATGAAGATTAATTTTTTGTCATGCTGGATTCTAAATTTTTTTTCTTCCTGTGCACTCGTTAGACATATAAATAATTATTCAGTTTTTCTATTTGATTTACTCTGTTCTTTCTGTACTAATCAGAAAGTAATTTCTATGTTAGAATAACAGAAATAATATATATTTTCAAAATTCCAAGTACGCAAAGGATTTTCGGCCCAGTGAATTATTTTTCGAATTTGATTTCGAAAATTAAAGGCAATATATCAATACCGCCAATTAGGCGCTAAACGCGCCAACGTAAGAAACTGGAATGAATTTCTACCTTTGCGAAGTGGACTCTTCCTGCATATACCTGTTTCTATAACTCCCGCCGTAAACATAGACGACTGTCGGCCAGAGATCTCCTTATGGACAGACAGTACATCTCAAATAGAAACTTCTTCTCGAAATAAGCATTGAACTATATTATACTCAAATTATCACTCTTTCAAGCCTTGTTTCACCCTGTTCCTTAAATGGTGTTATTTTTAGAAGATTATTAAAATAAAATATGTAACCGACCGGTCAAAATCAGAAAAAAAAGAAAAAAAACTTTTATAGCCCTTAGGCAGGAGTAATTATATGCACTAAGCTAAAATTTAAGTTAGTATGATTTATTCTTGTTTTATATTAATTCATCAAATCACATCAGCATAAAAATACTTAATAAATATGTAAGAAATTTCGGAGTTTCCGTTTCCCACTTAGAGATCTGAAAACACTTTACACAGTCATTCCTGGAAATAACAATCAGAATCCCTAATTCCATTCACTAATTAATTCTTTTGAATGAATAAATCAACTTTGAATCGGTCATTGTATCCAATTATTGTACAATTGGCAAACAGTACAATACATTTACCTCGATTTATTTCATTGTAATCCATAAATAGTAATGCAATACTTGGTATTTACTTGAATCGGCTGCAATTCAGATAGTTTTATTTAATGCTTTGAGATTTTTCGCACGAAAAAGAGCCTGTCATTCTTTTCTCAGACGTGCCATTTGCTTCCATTAATTGGGGAGATATATCAAGGCCATCTGTAGCTAATTGTTGTTAAGTAGCAGCATCCTGTCTCTGTCACACTCTGTCTAAATCCGAAGTCTGTTATGCATTGGTAAGTGAAAAATGTTAGTTTATTTAGATTTAACTATGTTTTTGAACGCTTTACGCTTGGGTTATTGCCACAATGTAGCAAAAAAGCGTCGCCCATTACTAGTTTACGCTTCACGCTTGACGTATTTGTCTCCCCCTTTCCCCGCACTCACACACGCATTTTGTGTCGGTGACGGGAACAGAACGTGATCTGTAGTTTGAATTTTCAAAAAATATTTAAGTCAAGACTTTTTTTTTCTATGTAAATTTGCATTGCTTCAAGCACATATGTCTACTGTTTCGGTATGCAAAACATCCGCTTTGAAATTTTCGGAGGAATCCACAGACGGTAACTCTGCATTATAGATGTAAATGCGTGACGTCATCGTTCAAATCACGGGAATCGTCTCATTTAGGCTTATCTACGAGCCAATTTTTGTCTTATAGCTTCAGACATTTTCTGTTTTTGCTATCTTCGAATCTGAAACGTGTTTCACGCAAAATATCTACATTTCTCAAGGGTCACTTATCTTTCTGATTACTAACATTATATACGATTTAAAATTACTCGGCTTCGAAAAAAATTGTCTTTTATACTAGTTACCGTTTGGCTAGTTGATATCTGATATTAGTACGACTATCTGAGAGTGTCTTTTTTTTTTCAACTAATTCGAAATTGCTTCAGTTGTAACCCCCCTCCGGCCACATATAGAAATATATAAACTTGAATACAGTTCGATCCTTCTTCAATATTAGTGCACTGGAAAATCTTTTTTATCTTCCACTTTGCTATACTGTGACAAAAAAAAATCGGTATATTTATACAGTGGATCAATTAGTCTCGCTTTATCTTTAAGATAATTTAATGAGTCAAGTTGATTTATCTGTCTTAACGATAACTATTAATGTGCGTGGGGGCGATGTACAGATCACACTACTCTCTCTGCAGTTATCTAATTTGGTATATAAGTAAACGCATTTTAGAAACTGTGCGGCCGAATATAACAAACTGTTGAATTTTGATTTATTTGGGTAGCTTATTATGCATAAGAAAGAGATGATAAATAGAAATCTCATTCTACATAGAGACAAAAGAGCAAATAAGAATGAAATTTTTCTCTATATGATTTTACAATGAGATTTTGGTAGGGACTTCTTGAATACGTATAGTTATAGGATAAGGAAATTTAGGTATCTAAAAGAATGTGGTAATCATTAAGGATTTTTATCCTATCACTAGGAGCGTAGGGAACATGCTGATACAGCAAATTTGTAGAGTGTATGTAGCATTAATTAAATGAAAAAGTGGAATTGGATCATGAAATAAGAGACCATTTTAGAATAAAGTTAAAATGGACTTAAAGTAAGAAATTAATTAGAATTTAACTTGGATTAAGATATATCATCACCTTGGAGAGTAATGATTCTCGCTTCTTAGCAATTTTTTGGAAATGTTAATAAAAATTTTAATAAAATAATAATTTGGATTTTGGCGATTTTTCGAACTTATTAAACTACAATAAATCAATTTAATAATCATGAAAATTTGTCTTTAATTTCAAAAATTGGAAAAAGATGTTTTTAATCTAATTTTTAAGAAAAGGTTACACAAAATTTAGAAAATCAATGGATATAGGATTTGTGCTTTTAATAGCGGAATGAGATTATTGAACAATTCATTACTATTGAGCAGAAAGTATAAAAGTGAATTAAAATAACAGGACTTTAATATGTGGCAACCTAACAGAATCATTGGCATTAATTATATGAATGATTTAGTTGGAATTCAAGATAAACAAAATCCCTCTTGAAGCCATTGGTTGCCAAAAACGACTAGTTATGGGTGAAAACATGTGTTTGCATATCTCATTTTTTAATTCTTACTAATAGTTCACATTTTATTTATATATATCTTGTTCAAATTTTCAATCGTTAGTAAAATACACTTTTAATTTATCCTCTCGAGTTCAAAATTTTTAAAAAAACTGGCAGTGGATAGCACCCGATGTTAATACAGTTTTTCAAAAATATTAATTCATTAATTTTTTTTAATTTTAATACTTTGAATAGAGTTT
This sequence comes from Argiope argentata, assembly GCA_026289955.1. Lineage (NCBI taxonomy): Eukaryota > Metazoa > Arthropoda > Arachnida > Araneae > Araneidae > Argiope > Argiope argentata. The sequence continues at coordinate 396,562 of JAOUZG010018166.1, read as the reverse complement.
TAATAGTTTTGTAAGGAAAATTGAGATCAACAGGGAGTAGCTCAATCTGTGAAATGCGAGGATTTCAGTATTTTTCATGTGAAGGTGAAGAACGAGTTAAATTCTTGCGAAAATCAACAATTTTTTGAACATTTTTGATTTAAATTTATGTTTTATCCGAATGGTTTTCGACAGTGAGTTAGCAGTTGTGGCTTGGTGATTAGAATAAAGGGTTTTTTCTCAAAAAATGAAGAAATTTTAAGCTTTAAGTTCAATTCTGTTTTCTCACCTTAAAATCTTTATCATTAATAGTTGGCCCCTTCTCCTACCCTACCTTAAGATTGAGCTATATGTCGGGAAGGAAATTCTAGATAAGGAATGGAAAATTTCAGGGAAATTTGCCTTCTATTTTACCATTTAATATTGTGATTCTGTCATACGTATATACAAATTTATATTAGTTTTAATTATTTAGTAAAAAGTAACTAAATAAAATTCTCTTTGTTGATTTAAGTAGAAACTGACTTGATTTTTTTTATATTTTTTGTTCCTATTCTCACCTAAATATTTTGGATTGACAAAAGAATGACATTATTTAAAAATTGTAAGAATTGTGAATAAAATTTATTTATTAAGCTCATTAACTTGATAGAGAATTCTCTATTTTAATTTCAAACATTGTAAAAATATCATTAAAGCTTATGAATAAGCTGCTTAGTCTGCAGTCTACTTAATTTTATGCAATTGCATAGTTTAGAACGTAAATTCATTTACTTCTTATAATAGGTTCCAATTTCATAAGTTGTAGTAATTTTTCAATCATAAAAGCATTAATATCATAACTTTGCACTCCGTAAAATAAAGAGGGGTATTAAATATTCGTTTTTAATTTGATTTTAGGGTATCAGAAAAATGCAGAAACATATAAGTCTAATTTAAAATTTCAAAACTCTTGCATCCTATTTTTTAACTTTGACATGACTGTTGACTTGTTTAAAATTGTAAAAGCATCCAAATTTTTTGCTTCTCAATAAGTAGTTATACCTTTTAAAATTGACTATGTGTTTGTCTGTATTTTCCCATGTATGTCAATGCAATAACTTTAAAAAAATATATATCCAATGATACAGAAGTCGCATCCTCTAATGGCCCAATAAATACAATTAAAACTAAATAAATAAAAAATGTGTGTCGTATCATAAATAAGATTTCTAAAAATATGTATTAGCAAGTTTTTTCAGTAATTATCAAGAGATCCTCTGCATATAATATTATTTATCTAACCATCTTCATTTTGTATTATTGTGCTAACTTATATTCGAATAATCGGTAGGCAAAAACTGCATAGATTTTGCACAAAATGTGTCAGAAATATACACTGGCCAATTTGTTATAAAGATCAAATTTCTTTCATCCACTCGAAGCATTTTACAGTTATTTTTCTCACAGATAGACAGATAACATGCAAAAATGTTTTTCGAAATTTCGGAAATCTAAAACTTGGGGATTCTTCAGAAACTCGTACTTTATTCTCTATACTTCGAATACGAAAAAGAAAAAAAAAAACAATGTCAGATGGTTGAAATTTGGTTTATAGTCTTTTCAGGACTATTTGATTATAGTTTCCCTTTTGTAGCATGAGTTCACCTGCGCATTAGACATACTCGGATTATCCTCATATACCTACTCTTCGGGGAAAAAGCACTTATGACCACAATGAATTAACAATTCATCGCATTTTGATTGAATGCCCAGCTTTTGATTCCCATTGAAGCCATTTTTTCATCCATCAAATGTAACTGCCTCGTGAGGAAAAATTACCATTCAAACATTTTTAAATTTTTAATCGCTACAAACATTTTATCATATATTTAACTTTCAAAACTTTCGTTTTTTAATTTTAAACTAAAATGTTAGATTTCGTTTCCAATTTCACTTTAGCAATTATATATTAATTTTTACATAATCATACTTGATTTTATTTAAAAGTTTCAAACATCAACAATTTTCTATTTTTTACCTTATGGATGGCGCATTATGGCCAAGAATGGTCCTTTTACCACAAAACCCAAACCAACCATTCATTTGGAGCATAATAAAATGATAACTTTGAATTATAATTAGCTGTATGAATGAAATTTGGTCTTCATAATTCTAAGGAAGCATCAAATTTCATGTCAAATCTGTCGGTTTCTTGAACATATTTAAAGCTGTTTAAAAATGTCTATCTGTTATTGGGCAGGTAATTTTAAAAAAATTACAAACTACAAAAGAGAATTCGTAGAATTTATCAGATTTTTTATTCCTTTGTTCGAAGAAAGTATGAAAAAAGTCGAATACATTCATTCTACTACTATATAAAATTCATAACAAAACACGTAAAATTGCAGTAGTATCCAAAAAGATTGAGCTTTTGACCTAGTTATTCAGTTTTATCGCTAAGCACGAATTGAAATTGAGTGGGTTGGGCAATTCATACGAAACAACAAATTCTCCAAAGGAGCATCGGTTATAATCTGAAAGATTCAAAGTTTGATTTCAGTTAAGTAGTATATGTTTGAATAATTTATTATTTATTTCCTGAAAACTTTTTAAAAATTAATTACTTAATTGAGACTATCAAAATGAAATATTTTGATCTATGTATGAAGAAGAAAAAAACCTCTACTGATGGTGATTTTTTTTTAAATGAAAGCTTAAAGGGACATAAACTGTTTCAGAAATTAAATGAATATAGAATCTCCGAAGCTCTAAATCCTTCAATTATGAACGATTAAAACTTTCATGTTTCCCCTCTTCACTTTAGCACGTCAGCTTTTAGATTAATACTTTTGATGTTCTGTTTTGTGCGAAATGGATTCTGTTTGGACAATGTAATCGTGGTGAATCCAGGGAACAAATACTTGCTTTGACAACTTCGATAGCTGCTGTATCGTAAAGAGAAGAAACTGGATAGCTTCGAATTAGACGTGTCACGCATGCTTCTGATCAACTGGAGGGTGGACGGGATGACCCAAGTAGCAAAGAAACTGGCCTCGCCACTCAAAGTTCTTCAAGAAGTATTTCATTTCTACAGAAGACAAAAAAAAAGTCGATGTTCATGGAGTAAGTTGTCTTGTAAGATATATGGAGTGTAAGATGGTAAAAAAGATAAGTACGAAAAAAACTCATTTATTATTTGAAGTCCAGTTGCATGAATCTCCAATTATTCAAATATGCAATTTTTGCATTTTATATATAATTTGCAATAACACAAGTAAATTAATGTGATTACTTTTGAATGGAAATTTTCATATATATATATATAGTTTTCTGCATCTTATGAGATTTATGCAATCATTCGAATTGGTTTGATAGCAGTCAATATATTCCTCTTGGACATTCAATAGTTATATTTAAGTTTGTAATTAAATTAATTAACAATCAGAGCTAACATTATTTTATAAGCATTGGAAAGTACGCAATGTACGAAAAGATCAAAACAATATGTTCGTCAGATGACTTGGCCTCGTGGGTTTTGCAGAAATTGCGAGCATCTTTGATTTGTATAAAGTCATTTTAGTAGTTATGGCTTGTCTAGGAACATCTTTGTCCTGTGGCTTTGATTTCCTTTGTACGAGCATGGTTTAATCGTTCTGTAAGGTATCGCTGTTGTGAGGGAATAATGTAGGCTTATTTTGACGAGTGACATTGAGTAGCAATTGAGTGTTCTTAAAGAGGTATAAAGAGCTGGTACTTGTGAATGGGATTACAGAAGATCAATATGTCCAGATACTATTTGCAAAACATCATTTCTTTTTTAATAAGTTTTTTTATTTTTCATTCCATGACTTCCTAAGAATTTCATTGCTACTGTCGAGAAAATAATATAATGGTTGATATTGTCGCTTTTTTGTCAATCGCAAGTTTATCTTTGTAAGGTTCAAAAAACTTAAATTGTTTTGTGTCCATGTTTAGCATCCAAATCATCAATCGCATCTTGTAGTTAAGGAAGGGTAAAATAGGCAGTCATCAGTATTTTCATTATAGGAAAAAAATTTGTCCAGGATCTGAGCTTTTTACTTGTCGGAAAAGAGATAACTTTGTTGTCTGACAGTTTGGCTGGAAATTCAACGAAAGATGCATCATGATATCTGCCTTAACTGTGATAAAATCTATTCATCTGTGATGCGTAGCCTCATGACCACCCCAAATCACGCTTCTCGCCCCCGAACGTCTCCATCACAATATCTTTGACCTCGATTGCAAAAACAATTTTTTTCCAGTAACACTTTCAATTCTTTTTTTACCCTATAGTTCCATTAGCTTTCTTACAATTAATTGCATGTTTCATCTTTTTTTTTTTTCTCATATTTTGTTGATAACATTATATATGCTCAATAGAAAAGAATCAACGTTGTGCATAGAAAATTCGCATATTGCCTTTTTTTTTTCATCTATATTTAAGTTAAAAAGTATCAGTAAGCTTTGTTTATTTGTCACGGAATATTTCGGTATATTGAAAATCCCACTTAGAATTTATATAGAAGTTATTTTTATTTGAGTCCCAATTTTAAAGAGTAGTTATTTAAGTATGGCTTGAGGTAACTGGAATTTCCATTTCGAATTTTCGCACCTCAATAGCATTCTGGTTTTGGCATATATATATATATATATATATATATATATATATATATATATA
>JAOUZG010018166.1:377031-391802 GCA_026289955.1 Argiope argentata | reverse complement strand
ATTTTTTTTTTTTTTTTATAATTGGAAATCATCGGGATTTTGAATTAGCGCTCTTACTTTTGGGTTAAATAAGAACTACTGGTATTCATTTCCCAAAGAATTTATGTTCTGACGCTTTATGAATAAATATTTTTAGGATTAAACTTGCGGATTATGAATAATTGGGGGGGGGAATACAACACATTTCAATTTTTTTTTATCTAGAAGTTTAACTCTCAATGGAGGAAAAATTTCGGAGCGACTTTCTGGATTCTTATTGAAGAGATTAAGTTAATCCAACTTAGCTATATATTTTTTTCGGTTTAAAGTCCCGAAAACCCGTTTAAAAATTTCAGCAGCAATTCTGTAAATCTTATTAACGAGAGTAAGAAATATGAGAAAAAAATTAGTTATGAAACTTCTGCTAAAAAATAATTAAGTATTAAAAATGTATTCCTTTTTATAAAACGTAATTGAAATTAATTTTTTTATAAAAACGAAATTTATTTTAAAATAGAATTTATCACTTATCAGTGTATTATTACAAATTACAGCATCTTCAATGTTACAAAACTTAAACCGCCACTGGCTGTAGAGTTTCTATAAAGAATTCTTTTCCAACAACTTAATTGAAATTTCAAACTAAAATTACATTGCAAATTACACAAAATAATATTTAATAAGAAGTCGTTGTTGCATAAAATCCCTAAGGGATCGTAAAAAGTTAAGCGCTGTTTTAACTATCCCATTAAACAGACTAATCCTACAGTTAGAGCAGGATTCTATTATTATTATTTTTTTGTACTGTTTCATCTTAAACCGACTAAATGAGAATTTACCGTCTCATTAGGATCATTATTTATCGTCAAGAGCAAAAAAGAGAAAAAAACATCGGATGATATAAAGTTCTTGAAAAGTGTCGTTTTGCCCGTCCTTCAGCACGACTTCAAAACCGCTCAGAACCGGTTTTTGATACAGTGTTTCAACTTTGCAGTAGGCTTTCCTTTGTCTGGTGGTTTACGACTTAGCTACGAAAAAGAAGAATAATATTCGCTAGCTTGTAAACATCGTGGAAGTTACAATACAATAGGCAGTTTATCCTGATGGAAAACACTGAACCATACTACAATGCAGTAACTTTTGTTTTGTTTTTTTAATACAGCAGGTAATTTTCTAATGTTCTTGATGCTGCCGTGGATCTTTTTTGATGGACTCTAAATGCGCCATTTCAGTTCATCTGTGAAATTGGTTTAACCCTTTGTTAATATCAATCATTTTCATTTCTAAATGATTACAACATTTCTCGCTGATATCAAAATTATTCTATATGCTTATTCGGGTTTTTTTTTTATTCCCTTCCTAATTACAATAATCAGCCCTAATCAGGGCCTGTTAGCCTAACTAAAGCCCGGGGAAAAACTTCTTTAAAAGCCCTCTGTGCTTCACAACTTTAATGAAGAACTGAACTTCATTATTAAAGAAAACTTAAAATAAACTTTCTACTCCATTTTGGAGGTCCCTATGTTTGCCCTCTGAACAACTGCCCCCGACCGGAGCCTCCGAGAAAAGCGTTATCTCTTATTCCCGGAGGCCCCGCCCTGATGCCCCTATCTTAATCAGGCTCTGGTCCTAATGAGAATGTAACTGATTATTTTTTAAGAAACATTCAGACTGTAAAACCTTAAGGATAAAGCGTGCGCGCGAGGGCGCGTGTGCGCGTGTGTAATATAATATAAATTTTAAGACAATAGTCTAATTTTTTACAGAAAAAAAAATTCCTCTTTTTATTGGAATCCTTGCCTGATGGTGACCCTTGAGAAAGTCATCTGGCCGGATTTGTCATTTTTTCACTTACATATTTTTTTTCTCTTGTTTCTTCTGTTCTTTTATTTTTTATTCATATATGCTCCACTATATCTTTAGGCATAGCAGCATACGCGCTCTTTTAATACATTTGTGTATCTTTCTAATTAATAATGAAAATTGGCAATTTGTTGTATACCTCTTTTAAAATTGTTATATATATACATATATGCTTTGAAGATTTGAAAAAAAATCGCTGTAACTTTATATTGATTTCGAATGAAAAATCCAATACTTTTTCATATATTTTCCATGTGATTCTGAAAAAAAAAAAATTTTTTTTAATAAAACTAAAAATATAAAATGACAAAGCTGGAACGCATAACAAAAGTAAAAGTACATTAAAAAAATTCGAATGAACTCGCAATTAAAATTAAAATGTATTTGTTTTGCATTTTGAGGATATTTTTAAAAAAACTGATTTTAATCTCTGCGTATTTACCATTAAATACTCCTTTTTATTAATTTAAATTTATTCAAAATCGTAAGTAAGTAAGCTCGGAGAAATATAAATGGTTGAATAAATAACTTTCAAAAAGTAATTATTTTTTATCGTTCCAACTTTAAATCAATTCGATACTTCTAATTCTACAGTATCGTATAAAATCGAAACGAAGACACTAAGAAATGGTTGTTTAGCAAAGTAACAGAATAAAAGATTTATTGGCACCAAATTTGTCAAAAAAAAGAGAAAAAAATACATTCGAGGGCTATAAAAATTTCTACAGCGTTCATTAAAAAGTTTCCGCTTTCAGTTTACCTGAAGCTATTCTACAAATGCTTATGTCAGCCAAACTGCATCAACGTTAAGCTTCGAAAAATATTGTTTTACTAGCTTTAAAAAATAGTAAAACTTGCGCTCCCCTTCGCGAAATCAATCGCAAATAAACACAAAAAAGGATTTGAATGATGTCTTACTTGCTGATGATAGCAATTTAACATTTCGGGTTTTTAATGTTCTCATATCTGTATGGAGAAGAAACAAGTAACTTATTTGGAGTACTAATACATTGCTTATTGGACGGATTCTCATTTGCGAATGTGTATAGATTGACAGTTTGGTGTAAATTGATGTAATAATAACGCATGCTCATTTAATAATAAATTATTATTTAAATATTTTAAAAGGCGAATTAAAAATGTCATAAAATTCCAGTATTAGAAGCAATCTTTCTTCTTTGTTTCAAAAAAAATTATAGAAAGATCTTAAGAAGATAGCTTTTAATTATTTCTTCTGGCATCTGTATAATTGTTCACAAAATCTGAAAACACCACTTCAGTTTTAGTGCGTTGTGTCACTGAAACATTTAACATTTATAAACTGGGAAGCTGGCAAGTTCAAAGGCAAAATAAATAAATAAAGACGAATTTATTTTCTTAAAAATGATATTGAAATGAAATAAATTTTTAAGATGTTAAAAATAAGCAATGAAATGGGAAACTGATCACTTAATTAAAAGTAGGGATTACTGTGATTTTCAACAATGTCACTTACTCTCTTGACATTGCTTCCTGCTGATCAAAATTTTCGTATTTAATAATTTCCTAAAATTAAATATTTTAACTAGGGCCAAAAGCGGTTTTTGCTCTCATAGTTCAGGAAAAAATTAAAACGGGGAACTTGTTTTTTTTAGTTCTAAATTAAATGATATTGATTATCAGTAAACATTTAATAGCTCCTAGATATATTGACTAGGTTTACCAGATATTGCAAACATTCGATTAATTTATACTGTATGAAATAAAACGCATGTGTTTTAGTTCTCATTTATTTGTCCATTTATTCCCTTAACTTATTCAAAAGCTTATGTTATTAGAATTTAATTAGTGAAATATGTTTCATTAATCATAAATTAATGAACTGTATTCCTCTGAATTCCCTCTTGAAATCCTTCTATCCGCATTAATTCTGTTTAAAATTTCTGCTGATCATACATACCGCAAAGCAATTGAAGAATCTCAATGCACAAATTGGTCGAAATGTTCAAAAGGTTATGAAAATGTGTCTTAATAATAAGGGAGATGGGAAAAATAAATTGATAGCATTTCTGCATTTCTTCAAAATAGCTTCTCTACTTTCTGTAATAAATATATAATATAAACCAAGTCACATGCTGCTTATGACGGGAATGAAGCTGTGGACAAACTAGTCGACAAACGACTAGTGCGAGGCAAGTTCGAAAATTAGTAAAGCTCTCAAAATGCCATCTGAAGAACCTCTAACAAACCGAGTTGATGACAAAATGGCAAAAAGAATGGGAAAAAATATATCTATCCACGTTCGACCAAATATCAAAAATGGAACAGAGCGAATGTCTTGTTTTTTATTGGACATGACCCATCCCAGACATACCTATACAATTCCCATCTGGCTAATTATCCTTTGAGGGAAGATAGACTCGCTAATTCACTATGCAAGAGCCTACATACTAGCTCTGTTATAACATGTAAGAAAGCTAGAAACAAGTTTCGGAAAAAAAATGGTATAGGAGAGTTGTATAGAATACCTTTTCTCGCGGCAAGATCCGAGCTTTAATGAATCAGATTCACAAATACCAACATCTTTTCAAGACTAATCAATAGCTAAGATCAAAATACGACTCTAAAAAATCAGTTTAAATTCTTCCCTCGTAACTGAGATATCCCACAGAACCTGAACAAATATCAAAACCACATAACCCAGAGAGTAGCTACGGATTTCTGACTCTAAATACTATATATATATATAATATAGTTTTTGCTATGTTAATTGTCAATTTTTATCATTTTTAGGGTTATTTTTATTAATTAATAATCTAGATTTAGTTTATTCACAATTAACGGAAAAGTAGAGAGGTTGATTCTGTTAATATCAGTGTTTCTCTTCAAACTATTGCCACAATTGGTTTTTAGGTACTTTATTCTTTCATTTAACTATTGCATTGCTAAGACATTAAATATAGCTATTCAGGGCGTGATTGTTATGAAATGGATTGATATCTCATAAATATTTTCTTATATCATTTCTTTTTCTTCTACCTTCTACTCATCCAATCGATTCATTATAGGCACCAGGGGACGATAGGTTATGTTATTAAAATGCCGAGGGTGATATATATTTAAAAAAATAATTTCGATTATTTATTGTTCCCGTTTGTTTTCTTGTGCAACAGTATCACCAATTATTCTTAAATATACTTCTGAGTCATTTACTTCAAATCAAATTCATTCATATATTTGTTATTTAATATTACACTCGAAACAGAATCTTCTGCTGTTGAAACTGTTTTGAAGAACGATGTGCCATAATAATGTCTATTTTGGAATAAAGGCGCAGCTATTATTAATCAAAGCCCTTATGCCGAATGAGACAAACATTATACTGAGAATTAATAGTTCCAGATCGATCAAAATTTTCCAAAGATTTGTAAACTTAAGTAGAAATCTTCTGCACAGAATGGAAACCCTTGAATTGATAACATTTCTGAATGATCCATGAAGGATTGTATAATTTATTACCACGAATGTAAAAGCATCCCAGCTGTGGGTGCCGCGGTGTGTTTTGGCGTGTTTGATAAATTAAAAGGTTTTAAGTCTGCCCTCTCTCATTTTACAGGAATTCGGAAAGAATCCAAACTCCGTAACAATCTGTGGTATCATTTATATATATCATTTCCCTGCTGGTAAAATGATCTTGAAGAGGATATCAAAGAAATGTTCTTTAAGATGCTCCATTAATTCCATCTTATATTATTTATTTTTTTAAAGCTGATACAAATGGAAAAATAGTTTTCTGAGACTTGGTATCCAACTCTTAGCTGTCTTGGTGTTTACTTAATTATTTGCTCGAAATTGTAAGATGCTGTCGGAGTTTTTGAGAATACACTGTTTAGATTGTTAGCTCGAAACCTAGCTGAACTGAAGATACATTGTGCTCTGATGATGAAATGAATTCAAGCGCTATAAAACGGTAACTTCAAATTGGAAAGAAAAAGAATATTTGCTGGTCCTAATCTATTTTATATTTTAGTGTGATTTCCTAAAACTTTTAAGCCGAATTGGCATTAATCTTGGACATAAACGCATCCATGGGGTCTAACAGTTACAAATATGAACACAAAATATAAATTGTGACTAACATCTTTTTGAAAATACGCGTTAAACGCTTTAAAGATGCAACTGATCTCTTTATTGTAGCTTTTTTTTCATGAAATATAATAATTCATCCTAATATCAATTATTAGATTATAAGCGTATGAGGTTTTACCATCCTTTCAAAATAGGATCAAAGCATAATACTTTCATCTTTTTGAATCGATTGTGGGAATTCTTTTTTCTTTGTAACCAAGGAAATCTTTACAAATATTATTTTAAGTTTTATGCATTCTGAAAGTAGGAATAAAACAAATAATATGTATAAAAATTCAAGTCAATGTCTTCTTTAGTCAAAAAGGAAAATTTTTATTTTAGTTACATTTTATTAAATAATTACATTTGATATTAATAATTTATCAAAAAATCATTGATTTTCGTAAGAATTGAACTCGGATTCGTCACCTTTACATGAAGAAAAAAAACAGTAATCCTTTCGTTTTATGGATTGAGTTACTGCCAGTTGATTTCAATTTTTATTACAAACTGCTAAAACTCTTTTTAAATTATTAACAGTTAATAAATTTAATTAACCTCTTCCGGTAATCTCTGACAAATATCCCTAAAATATTTTTTAAAATGATTAAAAATTATAGGAAAAATTATGCAGCAAACAAATTTGTAGTACGGGGAAGTTCATTTTAGTATTTTAAAATAATGTAGTTGTAATGCACGCGCTGTATAAAATTTTAAGTATCAGCATTTTCTCACACTCTGAATGAAGGGATAAAAATTACTAATGCTTACCGCATTCTATTAAAGATGTCTAAGCTCTCCTATCCAAAATCCACTCGTATGAAGGAAATATTTATCAAACTCTTTGTTAAACCAATGAAGGACAAAATTTCGGTCTTTTTTTGGAATGTAAATTTATTACCTACTAGCCGCCTTTGGCGACCAGTCGGTTCGCCAGTATTAATGCTCGCTAAAATTTTCATATATTATTTTATGTAGCTGTGTCTCATAACAGGTTTTTCACCAAAATATTTTTAAACCAAACAAATTTTGATAATCATATAATTCATTTATAGTATTATTTTCTTCAGATGTTCTGTTCATTGTACTACTCATCTTTCTCTTTCTATCCGAGCAATGATTGTCCCAGAATTGATATTTTACTTGAATGGTGGAGGGAAAGGTCTAAAATTCTGTGTTTTTATAGAATAAGGAGATTCTAATTTTCATAAATGTAAACACACTAAACAAATAAAGACACAATTGGTTTTCAAGAGATGCGAAAGTTCAAAAACAGCTTGGAAAATGCCGCGCACAGAGGAAATAATGGTGACACACACACACACACCCTTCTTTTATTTCTTTTTTTTCTTCCCTGTCCATACTTTATTTCGAGCTGGCATAGATTAAATATTCATACAGACTAATAATAAAAGCAACTATTTTTTTTTCTTTTTTAAACATCCCGTTATCTATAAATGAAAACCAACTGACTTCGCGCATTTCTTTCTAAACAAATCAAAATTTATTACTTCCTGCTATCTCACTCAGTTGGTGTGGGCGAAGGAAATGCAGATTTTTGGCGGGAAAGTAAGAAAATTGTCGTTTTAACTATTTTCCTCGCAGTTTCTTCATTTTTTCACTCCGTAAGAACCATCCTCGTGTCTTAACAAAAATATTAAAATAAAAATTAGCCGAATCGGTCGAGCCGTTCTCTAGTTTTGCGCTTAGCAACGTATTTCGAGTTCCATTTTTATTAATATAGATATAAATTTATATCGCTTTTTATCTATAGCAATTATGCTTCCCAGTATACAGTACAACGAAGTTTTACTGAAGTTGCTTCTATTCGGCCATACAACTGCTCAAATATAGACATACGACTTATTATTTCTGAATGGAGAACATACCAAAAATGTAGCTTAACTTTAGATATTTGAAATTTTGCTGTCGTATACATATTCCCGCTATCAAAAGGCATATTTATACGAAATTCGATAACAAAAGTTTCAAATATCTATTTAGCAAAACGCCAACAGAGAACGATATTCATTCATTTTCCGTATCTCTAACGAATACACATATATTGAAGGAACGACTGGAAAACCCAAGCGAGGCAGATGCCAATCCTTCACGCCAAACGACAGACAAAACGTCGATCGTGGCAGAATGCTTCGGATTTCTTTCCCAACAAACCTTGAAAAATATCCACTCAAATTAATTTCTTCTGGAACTGTGCACTGTGCTTTCTTTTTTCTCTGTTCCAAGTTCGATAAGAGCGAAACACTGACCTGTAGCAAGGCGCGTCGCATTACAGGACTGGCTCTAAATGGATGAAATTAAGAAATGAAGGTTTTCCCACCGACCCTAATGCATCCCATGATTACTCTTAATCAAACGAATGACACACGCAAGATAAAATGCTGGATTTTGATGGCTCCGAAGACCAGTAGAGCGTTTCGCGCGCTAAATGGCGGTACTTAAAAATGGCCGTCTGCGCATGTCTCGCGGTCAACAACATTTTCATGTAAATTTAGTTCGAGAAAAGGCTAACATTTTCTAAATGTCCTCATTTCCATATTCGTATCTAGTTGCCGGATGTGAAAATGGATTTATTTTTCGTTTGGAGTTGCGAACTTTAATAGTTATTCAGGGACCAAAATTAACTTAATAAAATTTGGTTTCTTTATAATAGGATTACAAATGTTTTTTTTTCGATATGTGATTACAAAACATATTATTTGTATTTATATTACAGTCAATGTATGAAATACATATATTTTGCATAAATTATTAACTTGGCATACATGAGTTGAGAAATAAGATTCGACATTCAGATTTTGGTCAATACAAACATTTTAAATCCCCTCAAACCCAGAAAAGCGAATTCTGGTCGTAAGCTCATTTTTACCTGAGCAGGATATTTCCGAAATCAAGATGGTACTGCGTACCTTACCTTTATATTAATATTTAAATTTGTGCTACGCTTTGCACGAATGAATTTTCTCCAAGGAAAAGTTATAAAATCCTTTTTATTGCTAGCCAACGGATTCTAAAAGCCCCCCCGAATTTGCGAATGCGTTAACCCTTTCAGTCCTGTATTTAAAAAATGTGGAACAAAAAAAAATGATAGGAATGAGTGATAAAGGTCACTAAAAGAACATCCTCATTTAATTCCATCTCATTTTCACCATGGGCATAGGAACCAGGAAGTATGGCAAATACCACCATTAGGTTTGAAAGAAATGAAAATTAAGAACCTAAAATACCGCGGTGGCAAATGCTACCGGGAAAGTCGAAAGGTTAAAGATGGTTTAATTCGACAATATAGGGGTGAGAAGAAAAAAAAAGAATGTTTACATCTGATGATAACGCAAATTCCGGAAGTGTGTATATCTTACCGCGTCTCACTCCTCAGTGGGCATCATCGAATATTGATCGACTAAGGATACTGAAACGAACTGTAACTTATTAATACGTCCTTTAGCTTTTTTCATTTCGTTCATTTCACAAGCATTTGTTTTTTCACAAAAAATATTTGACTTTTAAGCACATTTATTTAGCTTGATTCGTTTCTTGTTGGCAAAAATGAAATTTTGTAATTGATTTATCATTCAGTATTTGATGTGTTAGCGTTTTAAAATCACCCATTTGTACGCTTTCGATGGCTACACACGATCAGGGCTTATTTTATAAATTATAAAATTCTTAATTAAATTTTGGACTGAATTTAAAAATTAGCTGAAATTAGAGTCGCAAAAATGGAAAATAGGTAAGATAATAAAATTTCTACTTTTTAGGACACTAATAATAGAACTTTTAAGTATTCTTTTCACTAAATTGATTTACAGCGAAGACATTTCGAAGCAGAAATACGAGAAGTTTTAAGAAAGTTGCACATCTAATTGTCATGACCAAATCCATTTTTTCAATTCACTACGTAAGCGGATTTGTACTTATTTCATTTACTTTTGCTTTGCCTATTTTATTTTATTCGAAGTTCTACATTTCTTTATTTACCATTAAATAATGAAAATTGAAAGCCTGTTCTAAACACTAAGCAGTGCGGAAATTCGTACTTGAAAACTATTTTTCTTTCGAAATTAGTTTTTCTAGAAAGGCAACTACGTTCGTTACAGTAATGGATAGACCACGTGTAGATCGCATTTAACCGAGCCATATTTCGCAAAGTTTTGAACTGCTGCCAAAGACACAAACATAATTCATTTGAGTTGAACTCCATTAGTAACTATCAGTGTCCAGAATGATTTTGAATGATGATTAGTTTTTGAACCTTATTTAATAATTAGTTACGCAACTTGTAATTTTTATGTCGAACTAGAGGAGTAAGATTAAATTCTAAATACATAAATATAATTATATATCTATTTTAACCGTTGTGAAGATATATATTAAATTGCAGTAATAGTAGTTTAGACACTACAATATCTCTGACTATTTATAAATATGGATGTCTTTTATGCGCTAATCTATGAAATGTACGGATTTTTCAAGCTAATGCTTTTTTTTTTAATTTTCTCACATAAAAAGTATGTATACAGTGTAGAAAGTGTAGTATATAGAAAGTATTGTAATCGTCTAAATATTCGGGCTCGAGAGTTGATGTATTTCTATATTTCAGACATTACCGAGTTCAAAAAACGTATTATTTAGATATGCTTGTCTGTCTTTGAGAAACATAACTCAAAAACGCTTTGAGAAAGATAGGTGAAATTTCATATACTGCCTTTACACCAAATTTATGGACTTCTAGCAAATTTGGAGCAAATTCCATTTAGAAGAATTTTATCTATACGACTGTTCGAATAGATGGTAATATTATATAACAACAAAAACGAAGAAAGCAAGATGGATAAAATTCTATACACAGATTTAAATCTATAGTGTAGGCACCTATCAAATTTTTAGCCGAATTCAATAAAGACCGTTGATAGTTTGTGGGTTTGTACCGGCAAAAATATATAAAAGTGATAACTCAAATATACAATTTCTTAAATACATCGAATTTGTGACATGCAAGCGTAGTTTTGGTTTCAATTAATTGGGAAGTTTGCTCCTAAAACCCAAATTCGATTTTCGTTCGTTTTTAACCGCATGTCGGTGACTAATCGAATAACACCTATAGTGGAATAAGGATAACCCTTTAATGAATTAGAGAGTTTAAGGGAAACCACTTCCTTTTGTTTATATATGTTTTATACAATTGTTTGAATAAGAAGCCGATTTATATACCTTGGAATAGTGAAGCCCGAAGTACAAAATTTCAGAGAAAAATTGAACATTAAAATTTTAAGTTAATATTTTTATCTTAAAACTATGATTTAATTTCAGAAGTATGGAATTCATAATTTTTTCTGTCTAAATGCTGGAAGTCGTATTGTATAGCCATTTGAATATATATCACTTTTTTTTTCATTTTCCGATTGTATTGTAGCTTTTTATTTTTAATGCGGCTAGCTGTGATGAAACATATTTTTTGATAATTAAATGTTGATACATCATTTATATAATTTATTATGTCTTTATGAGTAGATTTCAACTCAGTGAACACGCAGTAAGAATGTATTGTTTATTGTTTTTTATATATTTCACGTTTCATATTCACATATTTGAGAAAAGAATGTATTGTAATGAAGAGTGCATGGGCGACATGAAATGGGGAGTATAAGGGCTCAATAAATAGTATATGTAAAAATGTCAGAATATGAAATTTCACTTCCTTTCTCTAAGAGCGACTAAGAACATACCGCAAGTATAGAAATATATATTAACATTAAATATTATGACTAATTTTATTCGATGGTCATTAGAATAAATAACGTTCCTTCAAGGTCATCCAAGTGAGAATTTGATCATGCATTTCATAGACCGTAAAGTATCCAACAAGCCTTTCTGAGCGTTATTAACCCACCTATTTTTCCATATAAAGAAAAATTTAACTCTCTGCAAAATTTATCACGAAACTTAAGAACCATGAAGGAACCTGCTATGAACAGATATTTAGTTACTTCCGGTATATACCAACCTTGTCTCTGCCCTTTCTAGTTAATCTTTTGCTATTAAAATTTCTCTTTCGCAGATATTTAATTTTCAATTAATATTAAAATGTTTATTTCTGAAGCAGGCATAGAAAAATTTGATTCATTTTTGCCTAGATTCCGTTTTTTATTTTATTCTATTGAATCCATAGTTTTATCCATCAGCAATGAAAATTAATATTCCAAGCGAATAAAATAATTAAGAAAGGCAATTAATATTTTAAAAGTGGCATTTTCGTTTTTAGATTTATTTAGTTTATTGATAAAGTATAAATTTATTTATCTTATAATTTTAAATGAGCAATGCTTGAATATATTTATTTCTGGCAACTCGGAAACGAATATTACGTTTTGTATCAAAATTTATATATAGTTGATATTTGGATTTCTTAATTTTCAAAGCATTTCCTTAAAAAATTGGAATTTTACAAAAAAAAGTATTAAACCTTTTTTCTATCTGATCTTATTTTGCCAACGTCAAATAGCGCCATCTCGTAAATTTTTGCGGTTATTGCATTGTATTAAGACCCAATTTCAGTACAATAAAATTGGGGTAAACTCAAAAGTATAGGTAATGATAGATAAACTATAAAATGAATAGTGTAATACAGAAGATTGTTTCAAATAACATTTTAAAATAAGTGCATTCATGATGTTTTTTTTATATAAATGATCAATTTACATGTAGCTAAAATTGAAAAATATTCATATGTAATCAGTATGTGAATCGTATATAAAAAATTTTTCTCCGCTGAAACACGATTTCACAAAAGGAAATAAAAAACTGAAAAAATAAAGATAAACAGGCATGAGAATATTGGTCTCCACGGTAGCATATTTTTGATTTCATAAGTGCAAATTTCAGAACAGTTTTTCCACAATATATGCAGTCGTTGTCTAAGACTGTAATGAAGAAACAGTCGTAGAGTTTTTATAATGCTTTTTATTATTTATTATTTCATAAAGATAATCAAATTTTTGGTTCTTTTCATTTTTTTTCAAAACAAACAAGGCATTGAATCGATTACGTTAACAGAAAGATTGAACAAGTGGACGTGGGAAAGAATTTTGACCTTATATAGATTTGGAAGTAATTTGCAGAACTTGACGTTTTGATTCCGTGGGAAAATTTTTAACCCATGCAACCTCGATGGTGAAGGTACGGTAAAGAAAAAGTTAGAGAGATTTGAAAATTGTTTTAGAAATATAAGTAAATTAAAGTTACATATGTTATGATGTCTCATAAATTATTAATTTCATATTTTTTAAATATTAAAATAACCCTTATTACGTTATTCTAAAATTTTCTCCCAACTCTTAGGATTACATCTTAAATGAACAAGTGTTAACAAAATGCCTGTATAAATGTCGCAAAAAAGCGAGAAAAAAATTCTAAATGGACAAATTTTGTAACTCTTTGTGAGTAGTCGTCTTTTCTTGTTGCTGCTTCCTTATATTAGTGTTTTACTTCCCACGATGAAATAAACCAAAAATTTTTTAAAAATTGGTTTTTTAAAGAAGGTATCTTCATATATATATTTAATATAATATGACAATTTTACTTGTAGCTACGCATGATTTGAGGTTCTTTTTTACCATATGAGAACATGTTGCATGGGTTTGTGGTATTTGAAACCTCAAAATGAGTGGAGCAATAAGTTGCGATTTATCGCTTTTGTGACCTCAATTTTTCGCTTTCAGGGTATTAGAAAATAATCCTGAAGATTGTCAAATTTGGCGATTAATTGCTATTGTTGTAAGTAAGTATTGTAAATAAGTTAATGACAACATTTTTACATTTTTTTGTTATTGTTGCTAAAATGTTTTTATCGTCTGACAACCTGACGTTGCATTGGTCTGAGGGTTTTGAAACCACAAAATGAACGGCAGAAAATTTTCAATTTATCGCTTTTGTGGCATCCATTTTCCGCTTTTATAGTTAGAGGAAAGTGGTAAAAATGATCATCACGTTTGCCCACTTATCACCATCAAAACGTTACAGTTTGGCATACATGTCCGCCATGCAGAGTGTTGTCAATATATCGACGCATGCGTATTATAATAGTCACATGATTGTTTCAAACTTCTTTAAATTGGTTAATGGCAAGTTAAGTACGACTAAAAGTGCCTTGCAAATAATGCTCTTACATGGCAACATGAAATTTGTGATAGCAGATTTCAATTTTTTAATATTTTCTTCTTTTTTATATATTTGGTTTCATTTCATGATTTGTCATTAAATTTAAGTAAGCTCTTTTAAAGATAATAATAGATACAGTTCACCATTGCTAAATAAGCTAATAACTAACTTAATTATGGAATTTCTTTTATTTGCAACTTGCAGTGTTTCGTCACAAATCAGAGTAAGAGAACGTTCAGTTCGGAGAATTACTTCAGTTGCTTCACTGCTTTTATGCGATGGCATTAAATAAAACATCTATTTGAAATCATGTCCATTATGTCCACATATATTTTAGTCTATTAATGAATTTCAGAAAATTACTTAGCCTATAGTAATTTTATATCTTAAGAAATCTTTTAACTGGACTCAACAGAATTCCTCGCAGTGTATACAAGAAAATATCGAAAATGCAGATACGAGGAAATTCAGACGGAACACGAAAGAAGTGAAAACTTCTTATTTCAATTCGTTTTCGTTCTTGCAGCATTCTTAAATATTATTCCGATGCATTAAATTCTGGATACATTTACCAAGTAAGCTTTCTATTTATAGAGTATACAGCACATCGCTGTAGCTAGTGATTCTTTCTTCTTCGGGAATTT
>JAOUZG010018166.1:345588-376931 GCA_026289955.1 Argiope argentata | reverse complement strand
ATGTTGTTCAAATTTTCAATCGTTATTAAAATACTTTTTATTTATACACTCAAGTTCAAGTAATTTTTTAAAAACTTCTAATGGATATTAATACAGTTTTTTTCAAATATTAATTTATTAAATGTGTATTAATTAATTTTAATTTAAAAACTAACTTTCTGACCAAAAGTCTTCATTTCCCCGCCGCCAAATCAAGAACGAATTCAGTTTGTTTTTTCCGCACACTAATGAGGTTAGGCTTAACATTGTTTTAAGCGAATCTGATTATTTTCATAATGTTTGATGCATTTAAAATTAAACATCGTTAATTAATCGATTTTTTTCTATTCATTTTGAAGTTTTTTTCGAATTAAAATAATACAGAACAAGGAAAATTAGAAATTTCTAATCTGTATTGGGCTCTCCATCTGGTGTAGAAAAATCACGCATTTTGCGTTGTCACAATTTCTTTAAATCCTCAATTGTTAAAAATTCAACGCTTTGATTTATTCATTTTTTGATTTATTTATAGTAATTGTCATGCCGGGATAGTCTGCTTGGTATAACGTTGGATTGGAATCCCTTTGGTTGCGAGTTCGAATACCATACTCTCGCTTTCTGTTTTACCGCTTAATGTTAGCAATAGCAATTATTTATTAATGTATATTAATAGCAATTATTTATTAAAAATTTACTAAAATAAAATTTTTCTTTGTTAAACTAAGTAGGAATGGATTTAAAAAAATGTTTTTTTGTATTACTTATTTAATAGCAACTGGTAAAAAGAAAAATGCTGGGAAATTGTTCCTTCTGACACATTCTTCCATTTCATGTAACTATTGAAAATAGTTCATATAAACAATTGTCCTTGCTTTTTGTTCGATTAATACCCACTTTGAAACTATGCAAAGTCCATTTTGTGATAGACTTTGAATTTTTATATAGAGAGCGGAAGAATTAGTCAACTTCAAACTTTTACATCATGGGAAATTATAACCGTTATTAAAGATCAAATACAGATATGAGCAGAATATGTTCATTCATAAAAATGGAATGCCATCATAAATTTAGTTTAAGGCATCTAATACCACTAATTGATTATCTTCTAGTATCTCTATTAGTCCAGTAAAATGCACATATTTGAATATTAAGATGAATAGTTTCAACATACACAATTTTCATTGATACATTTTACGATGCTCCTGTTTTTCTCCTCACATTTTTGCGATTCAAACATAAATATTTCCTGCTAGACTTAAACTGCGGAGTTAACAGTTAAAATTTGTTCGCGTTAAGATAGTTCCGTATTTAAAATTATTTGTGTGAAATTCAATTGTAATCCTTTTAATAGGGTAAACATGTAAATGTCATATAGAAGAATAAGGAACTTTATTAAAACGACGTAGTTTCATTGCGCTAAATGTTTCCGCTGTACTCTTTCATGAAATATGCTTGACTTTTTTTTTCTCTGATAAGAAGTAGCTTTGAGTGTTAAAAAAAATTTGATCGATAAATTTACTCTCAATAATGGAATTAATTATAATAACGGGCATATTCGCAGGATCTTATTAAAAACAATATTTTTTTTATCTTTTTAATCATATCAGAACATGATGTTGTTTTAGGGATGAGGTTTTTGGCTTCAACAAAAAATCCGTAGGAGAAAAATAAAAATTTTACTTACTGCACGAACATCTAAAAATAAAAAAATCAACTTTTAATAACGCGTTTCAATTTCATTTACAAACTCTCAGATTTAAAAAAAAATATAAGTTAATGACTTCAGCAAATAAAATCTAGGAAAATGTCATTTTGAGTTAATTATTATATGAAATGAAATAAATAGGAATATGTTTATTGTTTAAATTTATTTTTTAACAATAAATGCGAGGCAAAGTTTTTTGGGTCGTTTGCAATACTAGAGTGAATCATTCAATGAAATGATTAAAATTAATAAAAATATAATTTAATTTGCACGAGCACATGGCGCTTGGCCGTACAAGAAATAATGTTCTAACTTCATACATTGAAATATGCATAGATTTCCTTTTAATCTTTTTTAAAGTTATTTATTCCTCTCTGGTTACCTGGTGGTAAGGTTTTGGCTTCGAAACCGGAAGGGGTTCAGATTCCTGAACCGATTCCACTGAAATCCTTCGGGGGTGCACATGAAATCCGTCGGAGCCAAATATCACCCCACTGCTGTGGTGTAAAAGTTTAAAGAGAGGGTGCTAGCTCATGTGTTGTCCTCTTTATCTAACCAGGATTCTAAATTACAAGATCCCCAAAATAGTCGCAGTGTTGCTTTTTTATAACTAAACAAACCCCTTAAAACAGGAAATTTTTATAGAAAAAAGAATAACTCCGTCTGCTCTTTTTTCGTTTTCCATAAAAAGGAATTAGCTGAAGTGCACCAAATAGCTTTCCCATTACATTAAAAAAATGTGTTTCGTATTCAGCTTTGAACTTTGATAGGGAGAAGTGAGTGCACGTTTTGGAACACACGCTTTAATTAAACTGGTCTAAAATTTGACTAACATTTCCTATTTCGATGTCAGGATGGCATATTTCATATCTCTCTTTAGTTTGTTGCGACTTCACTCATATACCTGCGCATAAACAAAGCGACAGCGTTCATCAATATAAATGAATTCGATCAAAAATTTGATATATAAACCCACGCAACAGATAAAATTTCTTCACTTCTTCAGTCCACAGACAGACTGACCTAATTCCAAAAATATCTTATTGGTTATATCTGACGAATCGTTCGGAAGTTTAGTCTCTTCCCTCTTATTCCTCCCCTCCAGAAGATGGAGTTGAGCTGTTTCCCGGACTCACTGCTATTACATCATCGTGGAATTGAGTAATTTTTGTCCAACTTTTGTATTGTTTTGCGCTATTTTCAGATTTCCAGTTGCCCTGTCGATACTGCAGCGTTCAGTGGTGGCGGGGTGGTCGGCTGTAGGGAAAAAAAAGGCGAATTTTAGTTGCGTCTAATGTAAAATGTAGTGAGTACGGACCAATCAAGATATTTTATCTCTTATTTTATCATTAATTTCTATTCATTTCATAACTGAAAAATGAAAAGAAATTAATAAATTAAAAGTATTATTAAATTGATCGCATTAAATATGTTCACCGAATTTAATTAGTTATTAAAAGATGGTTGGTTGGATTATCAAGTTTTGGCTAAGTTGCACCAGACAAATAGTTATAACAATTTCAATACCAGTTTAAAAGCCAGATAAACTGACTGTTTTTCTTACTTCTTCTGAAATTCAACTTGCAAAGTTGGTGAGTAAAACAAAAAAATTGAACCAGTCTATTTAAAAAGACAATAAAATCTAAATAGAATTATAAAAACCTATGTTTTACAAGAAGCGAAATATATTTTAGTGTAGATATTCACCCACTAAGTCTAGAAGCGTTAATGATGATGACGAAGAAAATAAATCATTTCGATGATTAAAATGTTTAAAACGGTAAAATCTTTACTGCATGTCGGACATACGTTCTCCAAATAACAAATGTTTTTGAGTAAAACCTGCCTATGCGAAGACGATTTATTGATGTCTTTAATTAATGATAATTAATGATGCTTAAAAAGTAGACGTAATTAGATTGTAACAAAAATAATGCCACTCTCCTCTTCAGTTCTCTTCAGCACTTTACAAATGCATTTTCTTAAAAAAATGCGACTGTATTCGAAAACAAAGCATGTATAAAACCTAAGGTGACGTAATTCCAAAGAAGGGAAGCAGCTCAACTTTGAAAATTCGAGAGGGCAAGTTAAAAAAAAGTCCACTCCTCTTCCAGAAGAAAGCAGTTTAACTGCTAAGCTAATTTCTAAGTATTTTAATTAGGAAATGAGATCGTATAAAATCCCCAGATTCATTCAAATTTCAAAATCTAATTTTATGACATTCAGCATTTTATTCTGATGTAGTTCTTTAAAAAATAAATTAAAAAACTAAATCCATTTCGTCGGAAGGCTCGAAAGCAAACGATCTCCCAAATTACGATGTAATATACCATTACATCCTTTCTAAAGAAAACAGATTATTCACTCTAATCAAATAATTTTTTTCCAACTTTTGTGATTGATCGCATTTGCAACTGACCCGATTCGGGATTTTGCTCTTCTTAAATTCCGATGCCGTCGCGACCTCCCCTCTTAATCGATCACGACCTCGCTGAAGAATTTCGAATTTCTTCTAATTCATATTCAAATGCTACAGACCATTTAAACAATCTTCCAACGATAATAACTTCTGTTAAAGCAGCAGCAGAAGATTGAGTAATTGAGAAAGAACAGTTGCAGTGCATCAACCTCGGTAATGCCTTAAAGCCCGGGCTGCTGTTGCTTGGAATTTTCGGAGATCGAAATCATCTGGTCGGGAGAGGCTGTCACCGAATTTTGATATCACGCAGATAATATCAGGAATAAAACGAATTCGGGAAATGGCATTAAGGAATTAAAATCTTTGATTTTGCAATCACGCCTGGATTAGTCCATTTCGAATAGAGATTCCCCTCCTCCCCATTCCCGTCTCTCCCTCCCCCTACTACCAGTGCTCTGATCTTGGAGCCAAAGTGACTTTTCTGGCAATTGCAGACGTAGGGCGGCGTAATCCTTCTAAATATCTGCGATTTTGAAAAGAAAAAGCGATTTGGATTTTGAAGATCGCCCCAGGTGTGACGTCATTCACTCTCAGATTTCTGATTAGATCACAAAAATAAGAGCGTGTACATTGTTTTCTTTATTAGTTTTTTCCCCTTGGAATTCCAGAATTACTTTTAAATGATTTGTTTCTTATATATTTTTAAACTCCATCGCAGAAAGGATTTTTCAGACGGATCTGTTAATGATAAGTGACATTCAAAAAAAGGTATTATTTTGTGACCTGTGCTATTGGTTTTTTTCATGAATGATTTTGATTTATTCCAATTTAATTTTAAATAAAATTGGAACATTAGCAAAATGCTTTAATAATTTTTTTAAAAAAAATCATTGATATTTAAAGAATTGTTAACAAGGACCCATTTATCCAAATAGAATTTTTTTTAATCACACGGAAGGCCTCATTGTATTATGAGTCAATTTAGAAGAATAAAAAGAATTCGAGCAATGGTTAAGACAAGGATTTTTTACTCCTAAGCCGTCATCAATTTCTTTGCTAGCATATATGATCATCTGAGTACTGTGTCATTTTAAAAAGAATATTTGTTAAGCCTTATGTTATGAGGAAATAGCTCCGAAAATGGCCAGAATATCTGATTCCGTTGCCTTATATTAACATAATGTTATAACGAAATTAAATTGGTGTTCATGTTAAAAAATAATTCCGAAAATAACCGCCTTAACAACATTAAGAAAAAATTACCTAGGCAAAAAGACGTATTATCGATCCTATCCAATTGTCTCATATTAGATTTTCCTTTATATTTTTCGTGAAGAAATGTGCTCAAATCTCGAAAAATTGACAATCGTAGATTCATTATTGAACTGCGCGTTTAAAATGGAGGGGGGGGGTCGGCTTATATTTTTTCATCAAGCATTTGTTATTCGTCAAGCGAAAACCATCTTTTTAAAACCCTGCTCTGATCTTTAGACTTTTTATATATTCAGAGAAGACGTTAATACCTTCCCATACACACAATTTCCTTGATATTACAATAAAATGAGCCCTTCTCCTTGTGGACCATATGTTGCATAATACAGAAATACCCAAAGTTTTATCTAACAATAGAATGCTCTAGATGAGATTGCTTTTTATTAAAGCAGCTTTGAAAATATTGATAAATCAGTCGCAAGAAACATGAAAAAATATTCTAGTAGGGTCTTGCTTAGCTTGTGCCACAATACTATTTTTTCTAATATCTCACAGAGTTTATTAAGTTCGATTATCATAGAGTTGTAAGAAGCATCAACTAATTACTTTGCTATCACTTTGCGAAGATAGCAAAGAAATTAGTTTATTCTTCTGTTGATGGATATTTAAGTAAAATGTAAAGGCTGGATATGCAGCAATGAAAATCCCTTTAGTCAATCATTTAATTATTCGTCTTCCCTTTTTCATATACCAAGTATTGACAAAGTGTTGTTAACGTCAGAAAAGTCGAACTGAAATTTTTTATAATTTTTATTGAACCGATGAAAAGTCTGTACGATGGTAGTTTGCTATTTCTATCAAATTTTGACCAACATTTCTTCAACGAAAGTATATTTGTCCATATGTTCGAATATAATTTAACTTGACAATTTCGAAATAAAAACAGATAAATGTATAAAATTCAGTACACAGATTTAAAGTCTGTAGATATGTATCAAACTTTGATACAGCATAGATTTAGATAAAATTTTGAGGCCAATCAAATTTTGATCAATTCGATAGTTCGAAAACGCAATGACTTAAATATATCGAATTTCGTATATGTTTTTTGTGACTGTAAGTGTAATTCAGTTACAAATTTTGCTTTTGATGCAAAAGACGCATCTAAAACCTATTTTGTTCCATATACTATTAAATGCATGGGAATGAATAATAGCCACAAAAAAAAACTCGCCAAAAATCATACGATAGACTCAATAAATTTACTACAATGGCTAATATTTCTGCAACAGATATTTCGTAGCTGGTGTAAGTCAGTTCTGTCAAAGCATGCTCCGTCCGACCCATGATCCACGTATCTTTGAGAAAAAGGGTTGGGAGTATTAGGAAATGTTTGGGAAAACACTTCTGTTGTTTTACATTCAAATTCAAAATATTCCTTGTACTTATTAATACCATCGGTAAGAAGTTTAACGATATTCGCATGTTTGCTTCAGCCTCCGCCTTCCGAAATCGCCTGCTCGTAATGATCTCCCTACCTGAAAACGGATTTATGAGGTATGTGAGATATTCCTTCATCATATCACCACACCTCTTTGATGAGCATCTCCTTGGAATTTATTACAGGTTCAGCATTTATGGGATCAATAGTATTGCATTTGCTTAAAATCAACTAGGATCTTGAGTTCACATGACAAAATTTGTAAAGATTCGGATTATTTTTTTTAAAAAATCTTCTTCCGATTGATTAAATATTGTATTTATGAAGCGTTAAAATATTAGAAATAGTAATCTTCTCAATGATTTTAAAACACTTATGAATTTTTTTTAATTCCAACTTTATTTTAACGTCAAAAAATAGTTTAAAGGTATCATAGGAAAAAAAGCAATCATAGATACTGACATTACATTTGTCAATCTGCATTTACTGAAAAAGTTTATTAATTACCGTGAAAAATAGATTTTTAAAATAAATTTTATATATTATAATATTACTTATTAGTTTGCAACCTAAAAATAGTTTTCCAATAACTCCAACTCTGGCTTCCCTGCAATTTTTCTGAGTTGCCGGGCTATTAATATTCATTTGGAATCCACACAAGTCAACAAATTTCTTTCAAAAACAATAAAAGTTTCAGATCTTTTTCTGTTGACTGCCGTCCTTTCTTTCTGTCTTCCTTTTGGTTTACCCTCCATGGCTTGGTATGGAAGGTAAAGGTATTTTTTAAAAACTATAAAATTTACTTTCCTGAAAAGTGTGAAGAATGAAAGAAAAAGATTTTAATCCTCAATCCTCATAAATTCTCAAAATTAAAATCCTAAATGATCATAATTGTAAGAGCCTACGTCTAAAATTCAGCAGCTGATTTCATAACAAACAATTTAAGAGACAAAGAAATTCAATTGAGATAAATTTATAATTGCACTTCTATTTGCATAATAATATAAAGTAAATTTTTTCAAAATATTTCAATTTTTAGTCTTTAAATCACAATTTCTTAATATAAATATTAGATGATTAATATTGTTTAACAGATATATTAAAAATATTATTAAAAGTAACTTTTTTTCATTTTCAATACCATGGAATAGCAAATAAAATAAACTACGAAATGAAAATTAGGCTCTGAAGATATTAAAAGTGTTATTTTTTTTATTGAACATGTATAAATGTGGAAAACCTCAATATTCAGCAATATATACCGAATGAAGCTAGACCATCTAAATAAAATGTTGAAAAAATTAAGATGGTCTTCCAAAACAAAAAGAAGTGAAAATGGAAAACGGAAGTATTTTTCCCGAGTGTTCTTCGTTCCTTTTATTGGCGATTAACGAGAAAAATCACCAGTTGTATAGCTTGAGAAACAAATCTAGAGTGTGCAGTAAATACTCAAGGAGTGCGGATGAAAATTTCAACTTGTAAAAAAAAATGAAAGACGATTTTGATAGGAGGATAAATGAATAAGTGGACAATTAATGAAACGGCAACAGTAAACATCCCTATTATTTAGTGATGAAAAATAGCAAGTTCTAAATCGTTCATATTAATTATTGAAAAAAATGATTTACTTCTTGCTTTTCAAGTTTAATAAATGAGAGAAAAATGAATCAATTGGTGAATGGAAACTATAACCTGATTGAAGTGCCAAATATGAAGCAGAAATATCAAGAGAAAGGCTTTTCATAGTCTGCAAAATCAACTGTTTCCTCATTTCCAAAATAACAGCGATAAAACCTCCTTCTGTCTAAACATTACAATAACCACATTGCGTAATTGGGAGTTATTGGGATTGAAATTAAAAAAAGAGCAACTCCATGTTAAAATGAAAACTTCAAGTAGTAGAAATAGGATACAGCAATTTCAACTTAATTTTTCTTCTGAATTTCCATATTTCATAATGTTGTAGCTATTCCATTTTTTTTAAAAAAAATCTGTTTTTGCTTGTTAAGAATTTTTTTATTTAGCTGGATCATAAGAAGATTACTGTTAAACTGCCATTGCACAGGAATGTAATAAATGCATATGGTTTTTTAAAAAAAGCACCTTAATCTAAAAACCATCCTTACGATCTAAAGAAAAAATTAAATGTGAAGTAAGTATACGAGACTGGTAAAATTCTCCATGAGTAAATAAATATAATTTGCAAAGAACTTTCTTTTTATTCTAAACAAATGGATAACTCAAACAATAGAATTTGTATGAGTATATTAATTGTAAGTACATAAAAATTAAAAATTAAGCCTGAATAGAATTTTTATAATATATAAACTTATACAAAGGTACTTAAATAGAAAAGATTATTTTTTTATATTGAAGAAATAAATATTTTTTAATAAATGTGTAACGAAATAATCAAAAATAAACTCCTGCTAATAGTCTTTTATAAAATATAAAATTAGATAGACGATGGACAATTTTGATAGGAATAATATTCTTTAAAGTTGATATTCAGTAACAGTGAATGTTTTAATTCCCATTAATGGAAAAACCATCGATTTCCAGTTGCATTAAATATACCATTATCATAAATCGAATATCAGTATCAGTTTGATCCTGAAAATGTAAAACAGAGTGTTAACTGAACATTGATCTCGGTAGAAATACGTGAACCGATTCTCACCAAGTATTCGGTTTCATTTCATCCGAGATCAGTTGCAGGCTGTATCATGAACTAAGAATAGAGATAAAAGTATCTGGAACAAATAAGTATATGAATATATCATGATCATACAGTCAAGTATCAGAATCAATCTGTTGGTGCTGCTGCAAAACTGTGTATTAATAGTAGAGAATTCTCGGGGCAAGTGCATGAATCGATACCACCGAGTATTCGGTTTCATTTCAGCAGGACAAGAATTGATTACAAGCTGAATAAAAATTTCAGTTAAAATATAATTCGGGTAAAGGGACTTGGTCAAATAATGCTAAGAATCAGGGACGATAGAAAACAATATCAAATAACTTAACCATTTAATAGTGAATGGAATTAGTAAGCTTCTATTTCTACAAACAGTTAAAGGAATAGTTTTTAATAACACAATGCATTCGATAGTATCATATTGAATGGATTCCAAATTCCAATTTAAGTTTATTTTCTGCAAAGGAAATGAAATAACTCTGCGATAAATATGTAAAATAGTTCAAATGTTTAATGAGATATATTTTATTGGATTGAATTCTACCAATATAATATAAAGTTGAGTAAATTATGCTTTCATTTTAATAATTTGCTATAGCTGACTATTTGCTTTTTTCAGGGATTATTTTCTTTATATTACTAATTATTTGGAAGTGAAACTCTTTGAATGATATTTCAAAGAGTGCTTACATATTGAAATCATTTTACATATTTATTCAAATAATTGATGCTTCTTTGGTTATCTTCAGGCTTATTAAATAAATAAATAAATTTATTTTATAGTAGTAGTCATTTTCATTTAGTTTCTTTGTAGAAAAAAATTTCTAAATTAACAGAATGCATTAAAGATTTTTACATATTGATAAACATAAAGATACAGCAACTTTAAAATTCGTTCAGAATCAATCCGCGTTACTATGTAAATCTACATTTCATTCATATTATGTCAGAAATAGAATTTTACAAAAGTACGTTTAGTGCGTTTTGAAAACAACTTTGATGCCATTTAATATCTACTTAATTTAAGCAAGAGTAATTGAAAAAATCATTATTCGCCGATTAAATCCCTCCCTTTTCTGTGCAAAAGAAACAAGGCTGGCAGCGCTTTCTTTCCTTTATTTATTCATATTTTTTTATAGCGACAAATATGCTGGGAGCGTATTTTGAATTATCATATTTGTCTTTCTTACAATTAACCTTTTTGACCGTTATCGTTTAACACTGAGAATGGAATTATCCATTTAAGAATTATTTTATTTTCTACGCCAAGTATGATAATTTTTTTCCATCATCTCTTCCTTAATTAATACGATTTTTTAAATTTGTTTTGAAAAAGGAAAAAAATCTCTTGAAGTTTTATTTTTTTATCTGCACTTTTTTCGTTATTAAATTAGTTTTGGAAAAGAGAAAAAGGGCGTTTCTGTTAGATGAAGTTATAATGGAGGAAATATTTAAATTATCATTTATTCGTGATAAATGTCGTTATTATCTTTTAAAGTGTTAAAAGTTTTTATTAGTCTTTAAAAAGTAAACATCGTTTAGAACATGATTTTTGTGTTACAGTGTTTGCTCTTTAAATATAGTATTGTGGTCTTGCTTTATTATCTTTGATGCTTATGGCCACGTGGATAAAACTTAACAAATGTTTTAGAATTCAATGTATTTGTTACTTTGCATACTGCTCTAAAAGTAGTGAAGACATACAAATCCCAACCATTGTCTTTAATACAAAAGCCTTTCAGATCAGGGCAGGTGATTGCGTTAAAAAATCAATTTTTTACAAAGTTATGATTTTGTAATTAATATTCTGAATGTTTGAATAGATTTTCTTATAAAACCAATAGAATTTCGTCATTTTTTGAGGAAGTTTTACTGATTGTTATATTAGTACTTGGGTACGTTTTAATGACATTTTGCACCATTCGATACTATTTTCTTTAATTCTAATCTTTGTCAGAATTTTCTCACGGAAAACCTCATGAATTAATGTCTTTTTGTTCAGATTTAGTATAATAATTTCTCAATACGTTCTGCAGTTTCTCCACTAGAGAATAAGTAATCTAGAAATATTTAATAATTGTTTTAAGGCTTCCCAATGTGAAATAAATTTTTTTTAAAGTTTGTGGTATTTATCAGTTAAGCCCCAATATTGAAAAAAAATGGACAGAAATATAGTTTTTTTTTAGTTCAGGAAATGGGTAGTATATTTCTTAAATTATCTGCAAAACTTTAAACAAATTCTTTGATAAAACTCTAAATTATGGTTTTGCTTTGTACCTCTTTACAACCATAGAATACTCCCTTTTGGAAATTTTTAAAGAGATTTTTGTCACACAACTGGTATATTTTGGTTTTTTAAATGAATTTTGAGCTTTTTTATGCAAATATTCAAAAATATAACTATTTTAGAAGGTTTTTTTAAATTCATTCCAAACGTAATCGCATATCTTAAACAATGAAAATTAGAAAAACAACAAAAATAAATAAAGATTAAAATGAAATCTGCTACGCATATTTCAACGTATCTTGTCAGAACATCATTTCTTGAGCGACCAAGCACCGCGTGCTCGTGCAAGTTAAATTATATTTTTATCCATTTTAATTGTTTCATGGAATGAACCACTTTAGTACTGCAAGCGATACAAAAATAAAACTTTGTCTCGCATTTATTGTTTAAAAAATATACCATTTCCCATTTATTTCATTTCGTATAATCACGTGCCTAAAATGACATTTTTCTATGTTTTATTTGCTGTAATCATTAACTTATTTTTTAAAATCAGACTTTTTGTGAATGAAAGGGCAACACGTTATTAAAAGCTAATTTTTTTGAGATGCTCGTGCAGATGATAAAATTTCAATTTTTTGCCTGCGGATTTTCGTTGATGCCAAACACCTCATCCCGAAAACCTCATAATTCTGACATGATAAAAGCTGAGCACAATAAAGTTAAAAGTTTACATTTCTGTTATCATGTGTAATCATTATTCCACTTGATTATCTTTGCTAAAACGGTTATCATCCAAGGACTAATGCATTTAAATAATACGTGACAAGAAATTTATGATAATTCTAAATGAAAATCTTGCTGTATACACTATTTCTCTGTAACCTAAATCCTTGGTGGGCTCTTCCACTTCACAAGTACTTATACTTCAGTCGCCCCTCCCTTCCTCTCAAGGACACAATGTTTTTGACCTTGCTACTGGAAAACCAAAATCCCTGTCTACAGAATGAAGAAGGAAATTTTTGAATTTTTCGGAAAAAAAAAAGATTTAAAATCAATAAATAAAGTTTCGGTCATTTTCGTTTTAAATTATTTAAAAAAATAAAACTTAATTAATTTTATAAAACTCAAGATTTAGTAGCTTACGTTAAATATATTAAAAAAAGTCCTTTGAACGACTGTTTTTTTTTCAATTGACGATGCTTCGATTTTTTTCTAAAGTGATAAGAAACTACACTGCAAACAAATCTACACTGAAAAATCGCATAAAATATTAAATAAAATTTATATACATTACATTTTTAAGTTTGGATAGCGGTGTGTATTTCATGGCGATTATGGCTACTTCTGTACCAAATTTAATGATTGTCAGTGCGATAGATTTATCTAAATACCTTTAAAATGCATATATATACACAAACTCGTATCATTATAAGTACGTATATATTGAAGAATAATTGATTCGAAGACAATGATTCTCGTATCAGTCTTGTAGTCGATGCATTAATGAAAATTAATTCCACTACTCCAATATTTCTCTTGCTTTAAATTTTTCACAGCACCAGCAGTTCGTTATTTTAGGTTTCTGAAAAATGTAAGCAAATTTTTCAGTTTTTTTTTAATGACCTGTTCAAATTATTAAAAAAAGTGCCTGTTATATACACTATTCAGGCTTCATGAGTCTATAATGTAAATCAGTACGAGACAAATTCCTTTTTTTCTATATAATGTTGTGTCATTATAAGTAAGATTATAAATTGATGTTATACTTAATAATATTGGGAGAATATTTTAAAGTGAGATAAATGTGGAATGTAATCTGATCATAAAGATGTCATTAATGAAGATAATTTTAGCATAATATTATGTAATTTAAGAATGTAAGAGTATATCGTCAGTAACAGCATTTTCGAATTGCACTCAATATTTATCTTTAAATATTAAAAGGTAAAATGGAAGTTTTATTTTTAAATAACACGATAAACATGCATTTGGAAGCTTTGGCAGTAAAGTGCAAGGTTTTTTTTCCTTATCTCTTATAAAATACGCATTCTTGTTGTTCAACTTTTTATTCAATCCGTTTACAGCGTATAAAATGTAGCCTTCTTGCAGAAGAGGGTTTTTTCTCACCTCTTTTCAATGGAAGTGCTATCATCCAATTTGCATATTTTCTTTTATCTCGTTGAAGAGAGTGTGTGGATTATTTTGCACTTTTGCAGTTTAATATAGCCACCCACTAACACTATGTTGCTCGCAAAATTTGGCGAATATTAAACATCTTTAAAAAACGACTCCTCTGAAAGAGTTAAGCAACCTGCTTCTATTTTTTACATCAAATTCTCTGAAGCAGCTTAGCACCGTTCAGTGTGTAAAGAAATTCTTACAAAAGATCTTCACTGTCTAGAAATTAAGATAATGAGTTTGGCATGGAATAATGCCATTGAGGAAAATATCTGCCTGAATGAGGGGAAGAAAACTTTTGTTTCCCAAAATTACTGCTTATTATTGAATAATTGGCATTTTTTTCAGGTATATTAAAATTAAATGTTTATATTAAGATATAAATTTAAAATTCATTTCACATTTTTTATCATGTCAGAGGTTCTGGGCTTCAACAAAAATCCGTAGGTGAAAAATAAATGTTATTATCTGCACGAGCATCTCAAAAAATAAGCTTTTAATAACGTGTTGCCGTTGCATTTACAAAAGCTCCAAATTAAAAAAAAGTTAATTAATGCAGCAAATAAAAGTTAGAAAAATGTCACTTGAGAACGTGACTATATGAAATGAAATAAATAAAAAAATGTGATATTTTTTTTAACAATAAATGGACAAAGTTTTTTTGGATTGTTTGCAATACTAAAGAGACTCATTCAATGAAACCATTAAAATGAATAAAAATATTAATTAAACTTTCACGCCCACTTGATGCTAGGCCGTTTAATAAATTATGTTCTGACATGATTCATTGAAATATGCATAACAGATTCCATTTTAATCTTTATTACATTTTTCTTTAATTCCTATTATTGGTCTTACATAATTGTTGTGAATTGTATTTCCTTTCTGATAACCTATATTTTTTGGCGCACTTTCATAATAATGTTTTTGTAAGCAACAATAATGTGTATATTTGCTTCATTTTATGCAACAAGTTATTATTAAGATAATAAGCATTATAGTTACACTCACTACATATTTACCTTGAGAGCGCGGATTGAAAATCTAGGCAATAATCTATAGGGATGCTTTTACAATATTTGAATTATTCAGAGAAGCTGCTTCTCAACATCTATACTTAAAATATCAGTGCAAGAGCTGATTTCTTTATTGTTAGATATTGAATTTATTTTTAAATAGAAAAATGCACTAATTGATGTAAAGAATGCATTTTATTTATTTGCATCAACAAATTGTAATCATGAAAA
The DNA here is from genome assembly GCA_026289955.1 of Argiope argentata. Classification (NCBI taxonomy): domain Eukaryota; kingdom Metazoa; phylum Arthropoda; class Arachnida; order Araneae; family Araneidae; genus Argiope; species Argiope argentata. The sequence goes on along the minus strand of JAOUZG010018166.1, from coordinate 361,822 downwards.
TTAAAAATTTTAAATCATCATTATCTATTTCTCTGGTCCTATTTAGTAAAATATTCTTGGATGCTCTAACAATTTGAACAAAGAAACAATCTTCACTTCTAATACTAAATATTCCTGAGGAATGAATTTTTGAAATTACTATCCTTGACTTATAATTTCCTGCTCACCACTTCAATACATGTCATACAATCTACTAGTTTCGTGGAAAAGATGCGGTAAATCATTTAAATGCACACCTAAAGGCTCTGGTTGATATGAAACTTGATTCCCATGTATCATACAGTTAGGCTAAAATTATGATAAAATCAACCTATCTCAAGTGAACACCTAAGAAATGTTGGGATATTTGCTCTCGACTGTTAGAACGATTAAAAAAAAACTTGACAAAAGTATTTTTATATAGCTCACTTAACGTTGCCACCACCATTTGAGTGGCAGTGGAAGTTCACATTCAATGTAGAGTTTTATGCGAATGGAATAATTCTGTATTTAATTTATATCTTCTTGTTGTATCCCATTATTTACTGCATGAGACGTCTGTGAATCACAACTATTAGGGAGTTAAATTTTCTTTTCTCCTCTACAATTAAGTGATAGTTAAGAAGTGAGCATCTGAGCATAAATAGTAGTCCGGATCACGCGATTCATGGCAACGAACGTTTTAAAAATGCCGAAGTGGTAAATACGACGAAATACAATCCTCGCCAGGGTTAGAAGAGGACGCCATTTAAAGTTATTTAAAAAGGATAATAGAGAGAGAGAGAGATTGTTAAAATCTGGCTTAAAAAAGTAAAATGTATATAAAATACAATAAACTCTATAATAAAGAAAAAAAATTTTATACATTTTATTTGAGTTCAAACAATGTATTAATCAGTGCCAAAATAAGCAATTTTTTTAATGAAATTCTATTCCGTTTCCTGTATCCCACAGAGTTTCAGAAATTCTAGCAGTAAAAAGAATCTTATTTCCGGTTGTTATTCATTTTTTGAATTAAATGAGAACGTACTAGACTTTTATTTAGCCAATCATATACTTGTGCTGTGAATTGGCATTACTTATTATTACCCTACCGATTTCAATGATCTGCTTTAAGTATATGCAATTGATAATTTCATTTTATAATAGTTTTGCGATTATTACAATAAAAGTTAGTAAACAACTAAAATAACAGGGAAGGAAACGGCTTAATTGAAGGCAACATAAAATAAAAATAATTCAATTGCGTCTTCAACTCTGAAGGATGTCTATGTCGCTATTGCGTATGACAAAATGATTTTAATTCCAAAATTAGATGGCGCTTTCTCTATAGTTCTTGAGAAAGAGGGAAAGAATTGCCATTTCAATGGTAGTCTGATCGGCAGATAAATTTTTAGTCGAATTTCTTTAACTTGACTAGTTTCATGTTTTGTAAGAGGTGATCAAATCATGCATTTTTCATTGGCTTCCAGCTTTAATAGAATTTCTGAATACTCTAAATGACGATGCAATATCTTAGTGTTTTCACGATTATTAGATAATCAACGCCTTTTGGTTTTGTAAATTGTTCTTAGATTGATGTTGACTTTGTTGATTTTTGTAATTTCCTAACTTGCAGATTTCATAATATCTGAATTATGATTAAAAAATTTGAAGATTTTAAAATCTTTTAAAATTTATAATTAATATTAATTTAGTAAATAATTATTTAAAACATAATTGAAATAAACATTAGTTAAAAAAAACTTGCTTTTATAAATGTTCACTCAAAAAGAGGAAATGGAATATTTTAAAATAAAATTCCAAAGTCACGTATTTTAAAATCAGGTGACATGGAAAACAATGGAATAAAAAATAAAGCTGGGTGATTATCAAAAATGAAAATCTCTATTTATTCATTAAAAATTTAATTATGCCACAGATTTGGTTTAATATTTCAGTTAAACTAAAGTCTAGCAGCATCTTACACTTTCACAATTTTTGATTTGGTCTTCAGAATTTAGATTAATTATTTTTTTAATTATTAGTACAATAATTAAAAAAAGTTGTTTTTTTTTAATTATTTCTGGGCAGTATTTTTTTCTTCCAACTATGCCTTGTTAGAGATTTAAAAAATATGCAAAAAAATTATGTCGTGCAGAGACAAATGATTTATAAGCGCTTTACTTTTCTAACTCTTCTTGTAATAAGCAAAACTTGTAAAGAAAATTATTTTGGCTCAAATATATAATATTTTGATCAAGAGTTATTTAAAATTTCATTTATCTTAAATTATGGATTTATTTTTAGCATAATCCTATTTTGGTATTGAAATAGATATTTTGCACGAAGATGAAACTTACTGAGATTATTAAAGGTAAAAACCATTTCTTAATCGAAGAGTGAGTTTTGTGAATCCCATCTTCGACGTATTCCGACTGTGGCGGACGAAAATCACACTTGTTATTTAATAAATTTAGTTCTGCTGTTCCTCGTTAGATGGCAGCACGAGTTGCAGCAACCATTTTCGCGTGGTAAGCAATCGAAAGAGTTGTATGGCTTTTACTGATCAACAGACACCAGCTGAAACTCAACCGATTTGCCACGAATTGAAACCTCTCGGCCCGAATGCGCCGTAGAGTCGGACGAAGTCCAACTTAGTAGCAAAGAATTAGGAAAATATAAACGCAAAAGAGCCTGCACGTGAAAAATTCAACATGCCAGCGTCAATCGCTGCGAAAACGAACTTTTGGGAAACCTGCACCGTAGTTGGATTATAATTAGAGAACTAAAGTAGCAGAATATTTTTCCCCAAACGATGCCCGCAGGTAAGCGTTCCGACGATTTGTAACTTTCTAATAACTTCAGATCACGTGCTTGCTAAACTTTGTAGCTTATCATCTGGAACGTTAATGTTCGCTTCTGTAATGGTAGTGTGGTTTTATAGAAAATAACATGAATCTGCTCTAATATTGACACCGGGAAAGTAGGTGTTTGTGATGGTATTTTATTGTGAATTGTGGTTGTCATTAGAAATTCATAATTGGCTATTTTAAATTTAGTTTTTGTTTCTTCTTATTTTTTACTCTGATTCAAAATTAATGTAGTATTATTTATCCGATTAGTATTGCTTTTTTTTAAAAAATTTAGAACAGTGTAAAAATTTTGCAAATACTGAGATTTAATTTTTTACAATTAAATGAATAATAATTAATTATTCTAAAAATATCTTTGGTGTATTTGAATTTATTATTTTTCACTTTCAAAGTATAATATTTAAAATTTTATTAATTTCTTGATTAAGTACAAACATTGCCAATATACATTTGCGCTTTATGACAATGTCAACATTCTAAAAAATTGTGTCTATGCAGATGTGTAAACAAGATACTTCGCTAACTTCAATGTAGTATCTTTCTTTAGTCGCTTCTTGACTTATCTACTAAAATCCTGTAGTTTGAGATAGTTAAAAAAATGCTATCTGTCTAACTTTCAACGATAAAAACTATGCCATTGAAATGAGATAAATAGGAATGTTTTCCTTTATTCATGTATGTGACAATTTTGAGCATATTTTATGGGATTTTCTTTTTTTCCCTCTTTTGTTTTTATTTCTGTATATCAGCGTGTCAAGGTTAAACAACTTTTACTGTCATGGCTTTACGTGCTAGTAGTTGTAGAGGCCATGTGCAAAATGGACATTTGCATCTCAACCTTGTCTAGGTTGAGTCAGTTGTATTTCCATCCAGTTTCATGCTTCTTTATCTTGATATTTTCCCATTCAGAAATGTTTTTATTTGAAGTTGACATCTTTTCTCTGTTTATTGTATTATGATAATGAGAAAAATTTTTAATGAATATTTGTGTCCATAATATTTTTTTATCGAAATAAACCACAAACTGACAGCTTGCCTGTATTTTTTCTATCATATTTTTTAAATAATTAATGGTTTTCTGTCTATAAAATTGCTTTAATTAATTCTAGGCACAAATGGGAGGGTTTTAATATTTTATATTTTAATCACAATTTTATTCTTTAAAATGTATTCTAAAATATTCAAAACAATTTTGGCAATACATTTTAAAACTTTTTTTAGTTAATGTTTTGAATTGAAACTGTAGAAATCACTTGTTAGCTCTGCAATTCAGTATCCCTGCAATTTCTCATTTTTAGAGAAATACTAACAATATCAGCCATGAAGTATTTAATCATTTGATCATATTTTGATTTTAAAGACTTTTTAATTTCAATTTTGCCAAGATCAATTATATTATTAGAATTTTTTTTTCATTTTTTTTCATTTTTATAATTTTATTTTGATTTATTACTTTTAAAATTAGTTACTCAGACTTCATCAACGGAAATTGTTCAATTTTATTTACTCCTTTAAAATTTAAATGAAATTTTAAATTATATAACTTAAAATAGACAATATTCAATTAAGTTATGGTAAACTTTAATGATTATTTTTTTTCTAATTTAAAAATTTGCTTGGAAAATATTGGACGGTTCCTAACCATGTGGCAGTGAATTTTTTTGAAACTTCTGACTTTAAATTAAACCAGATGTCTATATATTGCTAAATGAAATATTTTTCATGAAAACATCTAAAACTTTATTACAAAATTATTCATATACATATATGAATATTTGGATTCATATATGCATATGATACGTGTACGTTTATCTTCACTAAAATGGTAGTATTTTTTTAAAGCTGACATATTTTTAATTGTCAGTCAAAACAATAAATTCTGTTCATTCTTCATTAGTTAAATTGTACATTCTTGTGTTTAAACGGATTTGGAAAAAGCAGTTTATTTTCGGCACAAAACGAAGACAGGTTTTGTATTTAATATGCTGAAACACATACTAATTCTGTTTATAATCATGGCAGGTGATATGATAGACAGACACCAAACGATGGACAGACATCCTTTAAAACATTGCATCAGCGGCGTAGTTGAGATTTTTTAAAATACTTTAAAGTAAAACATTTAAAATATAGTAATCTGTAATGTTCGAATATTAGTAGTTTCTGCTTTAAAGCGTGACTTTTTTTCAGTTTTTCATATTAAAATTATTTTTCCATCATGGTTTTGTTTTTCTACCAGAACGTGTTGGTATAACAAAGATTCCCCATGTAGCGCAGAATTTTGCACATTATTGTACAATATTATATTATTAGATATTCTACAATATTCCGAATATTGTTTACTATCGTACAATATTGTACCATGAACGTGTGCTACTGTAATCTACTGATATTTATGGCTTTGAAATAAAGTAATTAAAATTTAAAATATCTTCCACTTCTATTGAAAATTGTTACAATAGAGACTGTCAGCTTTAACCAAGTTTATAATTTTAAACATTCCTTAAGAGAAATAAAACCGCTATATTTTTAAATTTTGGAAGTTTTTTCCCCCTGATAAATTCTGTAGATGATAATTTTATCAATTTCTCCTTCTTACCGTATAAAACACACACACATATACACAAAAATTGAGAAAAAAAATTGTTTTTGAAGACTCATAATAGTAATAGCAATAAAATACATTATGTACGTTTGTTTCATGTAGCGCTTTTGCGAATCTTGCATACAAATAATCGACATATGAAATTTGAGCTATTCTTATTTACTGATAGAACTTTTAGTTCTATTTTTTCAGTTAAATAGTTTTGGTTCTGCTGTTAATATTATTTCTAATAAAATATAATTATTCATCTTCAGAGTTGTGAGATTTATTTTTTCGTAACTAGCCGACTGCCAGTATTTGTGTTTTCAAAATGTGTTCGATATTAGCTTTTACTCGCATTAGGAGCAGCTTTAATTTTTTTGCAATTAAATATTCTTGTAATTTAATTGTATAAATCGCACTCAGATTTTTTTGACTGATGATGATGCAGTGATTTTTTAAACAATTAGAATTGCGGGATGGTACAATATGCCACTGAGCCATTTAACTTCACCAAGCAAACTATTAATGTATAACCGTTTCTTAAAAAACCACTGAACGAAGAAGACGATTTTGTTTTGGGATAAAATTTAATCTTTCTTGTAACTTTACGAAATTTTAACTGGCAACAAATATAATTATAAAATTTACATCCATCTTTTTAACTTTCCATTCAAAAGCATAGACAATATATAACTAAAATTACACTCACTATGATATATATTTTGCATTTTCATCACCCTTTGACCCGAACATCGCAGCTATCTCTTGATTTGACGTGATTGATGTTTGGAAAGGCTCGGTGATTCATTCATAAAGTGGATTCTAATACAAGAATTCCTGTTTGCTTTTGATTAATAAATCATTGAAATCTGCTGAGCTTAATTTCCATTGAATAGGGAATTTGGTGTTCTTTACTTCTTGCCATTTGTATTAATTCGCATAATGGTTGAGAAAAGCAGTAAATTTTTCAATGAAAGCTGTTATTTTTTATGCACTTTTTCCTCGTTAAAAAGGGAATGAATCTTGATAATAAATCATTGTGCTTTATTTTACTAGGTAATCATTGCATTTTTTATCAGAAAACATTATAGATTTTAAAAAAAATAAGAATTAATGTTTCATGTTTTTAACTTGCATAACTTTTAATTTTAAAATTAACTTATTTTCGTTGGTATTTTTCTCCTGTGTCGTGGAAATACAACAGAAATAATGGATGACTCAGTTTCAGAAAGCAGTTGCTTGAAATTTTAACCGATTTTAACATTTTTAATGAGTTTTACTTAGAATTAAGTAATACTAACTCGACCTATACGATTCTGGAATCATTTTTAAAAATATATATAACTGGAAACTTGAGTGCATAATTAAACATTAAAATAACTAAAATCATAAATTTTGAGGTTTTGAATTGGACCATTAGAACTAGACCATCGATATAGTATTTAGATACATTTCGCTTTATAACTTAGATTATGGAATTTTTGAACTTCAAGGCAAACATTCTGCAGTTTTTTTTTCTATTAGGAATCTTTTTTAATATAAAATAAGTAATACCATTTAAACAGACTTTTATATATAATTTTTTACCTACTGTGAAATGATATTTAAGTTCAAATTTTTTAACAGTATGTAAAAATTTAGTATCGATATGTAAAAATTTAGTATCGAACACAATTGATATGTGAAACACGATTATAGTTTTATTTCTTAATTTGATATAGGAATAAAACATGGCTGTTTGTAAACTCCATTCTTTAATATTTTTACTAAAACCATTATTTTAAAATTATAGTAGTAATTTTTGTGTGGAGTTGATTCAAAAATTCAAAATTATATTAATAATAATAACAACAATAATTTTCTAAATTTTAGTTTAAAATATTTAGGGTTGAGAAAAATTATTTAAATTCAAGTGGACTTAAAAATTATTTTTATATGAATTATTAGATATCATTATATCAATATAGTTACTCTGATTTTTAATGAAAATGAAAACATTTATAGTTATCAATTTTTAAATTATACTATTTTTTTTACAAATTGCTGTATAATTAATTATAAGATTAACTAAAATTAAATATAGTTTCTAATAAAAGAATGAACTGAACAAAAGCTTTGTTTTAGTATTCACAAAACATCTAATATTTTTAATTTACATTATAACTTTTTTATTATGGGAATTTCGAAATAATTTTTATTAGTACAGTTTTAAGACATTTTAATCTAACATATTTTCTATTAAAATGCTTTATCTGTAACGTATTTTTAAGTTATTATAGTTAATTATTCTAAAGTAAGTACATTAATAAAATACATAAAAATCATTGTTCTTGTCTAATTTTTTTTCAGCAAAAAAAATATTATAAAAAAAAGCACGAAAAACTATATTTTTTTATTCGTTCGACTTTGCAGCCGTTTGAATGAAAAGCGGAACTTCAGAGCATATTTCGGGTTTAGTTATCAATTAATAACGTTCTGAAAGGTGCTACAAATCAAATGAGAAGATGATAAGGAAAAGAAATTAATTTTAGCTAATTGATTTCAGCAAAACATGCGGCTTTTTGGCGCCCATTGCAGAATATCTGGAATGATTTATTTGGCCTGCGAGCAGTAGTTATTATTTTACCTTTCCTCCAACTGTCTTATCTCAATTAATCTGTGCTTTTAATTAATAGGCTGGTTAATTCTGAATGTATCTCTGTCATATCCTTATTTCAGAAATAATATACATTTAAGATGGGGAAGAAATGATTATCTTATTTACTTTTAGTTTTACGTGATCAGTCCGTATCTTTGATTAATTTGTATGCATACGTTAAAAATTTTGGTGGCGCTACAATCAGATACTGTCAGATTATTCTTAATGCATTGATAATATGCAGTTGATGCTTTGCTACAAATCAAAACGTTACATCGTATTGTGAAAGGATCATTTTTTTCGATTTTCTTTAGATAGACGTTTAATTTATTAGCCGTTTTTCTTTTTTTTATATACAACAGGTTAAAGCTAAAAGGTTTCAATTATTTAAAAATGCATTAAAATTTGAGAATTTATTTTAGCTTATATCATTCATTGTATATTTATCCAAATTTAAAGTATTAAACAGCGTGCTTTAAGAAGACGTTTAAAGGCGTAAAATGCTGTGAAAAATATGCTTTAATTTTCAACCAATTAACAATATATTCACTTGTTATTAGAATACTTAGTTTTAATATCTAATTCAGAGGATTCCTACAGTTGATGACAAATAATAATTTATTTTCTCTGTGATACCATCAAGATCTTTAGATGAATTATATTTCAAAAAAAATTTGATGGCAAACATACGGTTTTTGCTGCATGGGAATGTAATTATAAATTAGTTAAGAAATCATGGTGAACCTTATTTGAATTTATTTTGAATTTGAACAGACATATAGCTATAGAATAAATCGTGAATCTGAGTTCATATGATGTCTTTCAGCGTTATTATACGCTGTCAGTATTAAGAGATCAATTCACTCAAACTCTCAGTTACTTCGTATATCATTGTTTTAATGATCTTTTTTGTACAGATCTTCATAAAAAATTGGATTAAAATTCGTCAATTGTTATTTTTTTAGCATTTACTCATTTTCTGATGTATAAGCACACCATAAAATTATTCTCTACTCACTCACAATAACATTTACGAAATTTTCAGTTTTTCATATTATTTTATACTGAACATTAGAAATATTAACCATTATTTCAAATGAATAGAATATCAAAATGTTCTTAGTTCTAATATTCATTCTTATCATCATGTGAAGAGCGTTATCTTTGTCCAAGGTTTAGGAGCTCATCTGAAGGTTTCTTACTTCATACCACATATAGTACGTGTAAAACACAAAGAGAAAAAAATGCAGCCTTCAACGTTCGTTCTATTTGAAAAGTCGTTCTAGATTTCAGTAATCAGGTATTTTGGAAATCTGTGAAAATTCTTCAAATTTACTTATATTTTATTTTCATAGTTTATCTCTTAATTTATTTTTATTGTATCATTGCAGATTGCTGAGATTTATTATTGTGAAAGAGTTCAGAATATGATACTAGTACTTCTGCAAATTTTTTAACGTCAGGATTAAGCATTCAGTTATCAGCAAGTTCTGTGGCTTTTTAATGATTCTTTATCGAATTTAGATACAATATTAAAATTATTATGATTAGTTGTCTTAAATTACAATTCTATCATCTCTAAACATTATTATTTGAACTTCTACGATAATGATGATAATAAATATCTTCTGTTTGTTATCTGTTTTTTAAATAAAAGCTGGCATATTTTTTTTCAAAATTCCGCTTTATAAAATTCAAAATATATTTGTAATGGGTACATTTAATAAAATAGATTTAAAACAAAGATAAGAAAGGCAACTCTGTAATATTTCTGTATTCTTTAAAATTAATGTTCTATGTTCACGTCTGACAATTATTTAAAAGAAATCAGATTCTTCATTGCAAACGTATCCACATCATTTTTAATTTTAAGTTTTAACTATGGATATTTAAATCTCATTTTATTTCAAAATTGTTGCTCAAAATTCATAACTTCTGTTTTAAAACTCTATTAGATCTCAATTTTGCTTCTTTCAGCTTGCATCATTTTCTAAATACTTCCCTCCTTAAATTTTAATTTCGTTGTGTATACCCATTGTGATATAGATTCATTGTTTCTTTACTCGGGAAATGTGCTAGATTCTTTCCCACAACTGTCTTTATGAGCACTTAGAAACAGAAAATGTTACTTAACAGCATTTCAATAATAACAACAACAAATTTATCATAAATTTTTCTTTCAGTTATACTCTTCCACAAAAGGAGAAAAAAAAAGATATCAACTATAAATATTTTTATTATTGCTTTGAAAGTATAAAATGCGTTATAAAACTGGTAAGAAACCAGTTACACAGTGAACTCGGAAGAAAATGAACAAGTTTATTGAAAGCGAAATCAAAACTAAATTATTTTTTGATACATGCTTCTGAATTTATTTTGGTTTTGTTACGGATATAAAGGAATGCAATTCGTTATTAAAATGGGTTTCGGCTTGTATTCTACTTCAATATTCTTCCTTATTTTTTTTCATGTTTAGAGAAAATAGTATTTTATTACCAATAAGCTTTTTTATTTATTGGTAACAAAATATTTTTAAAATATTAAATTACATTCAAAACAATGTAGAAGAAATAAGTATATATTCAAAGAAATGTAGTTGAGATTTTAAAATTCGAGCAAAATTTTTTTAAATCCTTCATAAGCAGATATTTTTGTTATAAAATTTGTCTTCCTTAGAAATTTATTATTTGAAATGCAGTTTATTCTGGAATAATTTAAATTTATTAAAGTTTTAAATCTTTTTTTGTTGAAATCTTTAATACAAGATCATCTGAAAAAAATCTGAATAATTAAAATTATTTGGAAGGTAATCAGATCATGTATAGATGACCTTTTTATTCTAACTAGTAATATAAAATACATTTTTTTTAAAAAAATTACGATAATTAAAATTGCTTATAACGAATTTTTCAAAAAATGGATAGGAGATGATTTCAGCAAATTTAAATAATTCCTTATTTATTTTATATTGCTACATTATAGTATTCCGAATTCTTAAAAAATAATTTCGCTTTTGGCTTCTGTTCTAGAAATATTTTACAAAATTATTTGCCTTTAAAATAAATTTTTAATATATTTAAATTTATATCAAATGAATAATTAAATTTTATATCAGATTGCTAATTTCTGGAAATCTTTAACATATATTTACTCTTTTCATCAGTGATATAATTTCGAAAATATGTCGATTTCATTTGTGAATGAAATATTTTGCTTTCCTTGAATATAAGGTTTCTGAAGAGGTATATAATATGATTGGAAAGTTTAAATATTTTAAATGTTTTTTTCTATCTACAACGTTGACATTTTGAAGTTGGGGATTACCATCATTTTCTTTTCTTAACTAAAATATATAAATTTATGTAATATTTCCTTTTGAAATGATAATTAATTTTAAACCTAGTATATTTACTATTAAGTAATTCTAGCAGATGCGTTAGATTGTTGTAATTCATGAATGAAATTGCTTGATTATTTTGTATTTTGAATCTTATGTAATGTCTTTAATATCTTCTATAAGTAAATTTCGTGTCCAACAATACATTCTTAAATAAACTTCTGAAATCGAAGTTTATTGCAGAAAAAAACAAAAGGTGCTCATTTACAAATAAAAATTTTCTATAACAAATAAAAATGAACTATTTTAGTTTTCTAATATTTATCATTTCAGTTCACCTTTCACTTTTATTTTTAGTCGATAATTGGAATTATTTTACAGAATAATCTCATGTTGGTTCATAATGAATTACCTGACAATGCTTTCGTTTATCTTTCTGTTGAGATTAATGAATATTTTTGCCATTTTCAATTTAATTAAATTATATCAAAATGAAATCAAATATCTTTAAATAAGCAACTGTATGAAGTTTTTATATATATATTTCCGATTTTCTTCTATATCATCAAATGATACATTTTCATATGGCAAAAATATTTTCAATATTTATTAATTTAAAATTTTAATGTTTTGATATTTTATTTTCTGAAATAACAACAATAAAACAACTTCTTTAATTATATTAAGCTGATTATTTAATGGAATTCTTAACTCACTTTTTTGAAATTATATGGACCACATATTTTATTTATACGTATTGCGTCTAGGATTCGATTTTTTAAAGATATATTTTTCTTACAGTATCTTAAAAAGATACATAAATTTTTCTTCTATTTACTTAAGGTTTTTATATTAAAATATAGCTTTAAGCCAAAATAATGTTCATAAGTAAGTGTTCCTGTACTATAGAGAGTTATCGTTCTGTTTATTGAAAAAATTAAGTTGGCTAATTTAATAAAAAATTATATGATGCTACTTTCTTCAGAAATAATAGAGGTTTATCTCTAGTTGTTTATGCTTAAAACAAACTAAAACGAGTATGGGATGCAAAGAGTAAAGAAAAAAAACACACATTATAGAAACTCGATTTGGTAGGATTATCTTAATATTATCACATTAAATCTAGCGTTTTCTTTATATAAGAATTTGTCCGTACGGTTTGGCTTTAATGATATGGAAGTTAAGGTCATTAATAAATTGATAACTCTTCCATAAAACAGTGTTAAACTGTGATATATCTCCTCCTTTCAAAGAAAGTATGTTTTACATCGATATTATTTTAATCAAAAAAATACAATAATTTATCTTCTTTGAGTTTAGTTCGTTTTTAATCTTAATAATAAAGGCAGTCTGGAAAAGATTGAAGAGAACTTTTAAAAGACAGTTAACTTATTGTTTCCTTTTATTAGATTAAGTTTCTGGATTTGAAAACTTAGATTGGCCATTAAATTTTTATTCAAAACTGAAGGTTGGTTAGAATTAACGACAACAAGTTCAGTTAAATTATTCTATTGTGAACTTTTAGTGAATACGCATAATAACATTGAAAAATAAAATGCGTTACATTTGTTTAATTATATTATGAATTTTTCGGCAATTATGTATTTTATAAGTAATGACGTTATATTATAAACGTAACTGCCGAATTAAATCTAATTGGAACATCACATCTGAAATAAAGCATTATGTGGGTTGTTACTATTATATCAAAGAACTGAGAACTGGAAAATGGCTCTTTTGTCTTCAGTAGAATTCAAATTCTAATGGAGTGTATGTTTGTAAAGTTTAAAAATAATATTTTCATTCTTCTGAATTGAAATCTTTTGTCTACGTAAAATCAATATCATCATTAAATTTAAAAAAATAATTCTGTTAATTGGAAATATATCTTGTAAAAAGTTTTCCATTTTATTTCTAAGCTATCACGCATGTTCTAATTTAATTTACAATATATTTATTTTGAAGTTGTAACAGTGTATGTCATCTTCAATATTTACAAGTGCAGTCATTAGTTGGTATCTGAATGAGTTCTATATAAACGCAATTTCAGTATAGTCATTTATATATAATTAGAAATTATTTTTTGACGAATAAAATACAGTGAGTGAAACATGTTCATTAAATAAAAAGAAAGATTTCTATCTTTCAATGAGTTCTGCGATTTTCTTTTTAGTGCAGTAACAAAAAATACTTATGTGCAATCAATAAGTATTGTATGTTTTATGGACCGAAATTAGAACTTTTCTTGTAAATGTCTAGGAATTTATTCAATTTTTTTTGTATATGCTTTGCTTGTTATTTTAATTTAAGTTAATCATATAAATTAGAAAAAATGAAGATAGCTTAAAATTTAAATTTATATAGTGATACATATATATTCACATTTTTCACATAGCAAAAATTAGACTTTATTGGTTTTTGTTGATGAATTTAGTTGATTTGCTATGAACGGTCACGGAAAGCCATGTAGAACAAAAAAAGCAATTTTGTATCACTTTATGTATTCTATTTATATAGCTATTGAAAACTTACAATAAAAATATTTTTAGTTTTCTTTTAAGAAAATACATTACTTCATTGTCTTTCCCATTCATTCTTGAAGCATTATGCCATGAATACAAATAAATTAAATGAAAATTGTAATGAATTTACTATAACCTTTTTGTATTAATTTGCGTACTATATTGATGGGGCAATTTGCTTAATGCTTTTAAATTTAGAAATGGAAATTTATTATAGGTTATATCTAAATTTATCAAAAGAAAATTTTTTATATACTTCCGATTTAGCATTATGATCTAAATTTATCGTAATTCGATGGATAATTTTTAGATTTAATCCTGTAGTATTTTCGAATAGTTTTTGATAATTTATTTCTATTCTTTAGGTAATTGTTTTTCATGTGATAGATGTTCACCAGTTTCGAAAAATTAATAATTTTTATCATTCTAATTTTTTTAGCAGTATTTGATTACATTGCTATTTTCTGTTATGCTTATTTATTGCTTGTCTATTTATTTGACACTCGAACGATTTTCATGTTTTATGCAATTGCTATTACAGTTTTTGAATAGATGAAATATACTTAGCTGTTCACGTTAATACATTCAAGAAGCCCTTAATAAACTTTTGTACTTAGTTTAGGAATAAATTGGGCATATTGATATGTTATATAAAGTATTAATTTGAAATTTTATTAAAGTTGAAGTAAACAATTGAAGTGAAATTAACTAGAATTCTGAAAGCTGTTGCTTTCCATTTGCCTAGTATTAGGAGTTTATTAATTTGTTAACAAGATCGTTTCTTAAAAGAACTAAGTATGTTTATCATATATATTTTACTACTGTAAATTTCAATCATCATCAAACGGTATATTACCAACTTATAAATTATCTCTGTAGAGATCACCAATTAAAAATTATATATTGGGTATTTTTTCTATTGTTTATTCGTAAGTATTTTGTTTCTCTTTTAAGTATTTGAGTTTCGAATTATAATTTGTTTTACAGTATTTTTTTAATTAAAAACATTTTACAGCATTTTTAATTAAAATTTATTATATTTTCGAATTAAAATTTAGTTTAAATTATTTTAATTAAAATTTATTTCACAGTACTTTTTTAATGAATTTTATTATGTTTTTGAATTAAGATTTATTTTAGGGTGATTTTAATTAAAATTGATTACATTTTCGAATTAAAACTTATTTCTATTTCATCAGTGCCTTAATTCTAGAATATTAAGAAATTTCCTTCAATGAATTTCAAAACACTCTTTTCTCTTCCTATGATGGCCAATGAATGTCTTCACTAAAACAAATGTTGCTTCCCCATTCTAACTGAGTTGTCAAAAGTGCGTCCGTGGTTTCTTTTGGTGAAAATGTTCCACTCACGTCGGCCCATAGAAAAAGTCATGACGTTAGCTTGTTGCTCTTTCTTCGAAACTTAGTTGGTTGCCTTTTTTCCCCCTTCCTTTTCTTTTCGGCAGTTCGATGTCTCATTGTTGTCTTTTAAATGTGCCCATGACCGCCAAACAATTGTTGCTAAAGATTAATGGCTACCAGAAACTTGCAAAACTGAGTTTGTAACATGTTGCTGTGAAAACGCACACACAGCTGGTTTTGAAATAAGATTAAGCTAATCGAACGATGACGTTATCTGTATAATTATGAAGGACAGTGGACAGTAACATTGCTTGCCAATCGATATAGATTTTTTGTGACTCATGAAGTGCTCTACTCTTCCATGTGCTATCTCCTTTTAGTGTCCATTTCAATGTTAGTAATTCTAATGTTTCACTAATGTAAAACATTATGAAGTTATGTATCTTCATCTGTGTAGTAATCCCTTCTTTCATCCAGCTAATATCACTTAGTATAAAGAATTCAAAAAAAATTATAAATGAAAATATTTTGTAGATAATCAGTGGTTGACAATGAATATGCGACATCTCTAGCAGTATGGCACATTGTACAGTATTAGTATGGGTTCTTAAAGGGAGTCGAAAATATGAAATAATATCGTAAAAGTATTCGACAAGTCATTTTGTACTAAAGAATAAAAGTAAAGATAGACTACATTTTTTTCTCATTTCATCGGTAAATTTAAATATACCGATCAAATGTAAATATCACCGAAATTATTTAAAAACAGTTTTGAACTTTCTAAAATTTGTGTCGGATAGGAAAGTATATTCAGTGCAGAATGTTAAATCTTAGCAGTATGGCCTCCGGAGATAATAATTTATAGCGATATATATCTCGCTTTGTTAATAATTTTAAACTAATTTTAATATATCTTAATGTAATTAATGAATGAATTTATTATATCTTAATGTAA
>JAOUZG010018166.1:291833-345578 GCA_026289955.1 Argiope argentata | reverse complement strand
GAATGAATTTATTATATCTTAATGTAATTAATGAATGAATTTATTATTACATGGTGGGTGAGAATTCTGAAACAGTTCCGAAATTTCAACGAATTAATTAAATTAAAGGAATTGAAAATAATCTTGATTTAGGACTGTTCAATTGAACTTCATTGCATCTGTATTGATTTTTTTCTTCGTTTTTTTTTCCATTTAAGTAATACAACTTTTTTATATAGCCAGTTATTTCACATGTTCTTATTAAATAAATATGATATATACTACTTTAAAAATATCCCAAGTCAACACTCACTAAAGCATCTAACCATTATATGAATTCCATCGACACCACATTATCTCTCATTCCTGTCCTTTGGATGCAAGAAGTAAAATGCCCATTCTTTTTGCAGTGAATCAGTCTTTTATATTTATTAATCAACCAAACGCCAATCATACAAAATACAGCTTATCTCCCCCCCTGTGTCTTAAAAGAAGTTGCCATTCTCTTAAAAATGATTCTCGGTTCATTTAGGTGAACTTTAATAGATTCTTCCTAACAGGTGAATCCGAGACCTCCATATTGCGGTGCTGATTTCTGTCATCATCGAGCTGAGCTCGGGGGTTGAAGTGATAGCTCTCCTCCTGTTGCTACTTTTTTCCCTTTTTATATCTCACTTCATTACAAGCAGTTCTTATTTCTTGGCTTGAGATATATGGACCAACTTTTTTGTTTTCATTCACATAATTTTAACTAAGAGTTGGGCAAGTACACGTTTGTTTTAATGAATCACTGTTGCTGAGAAAATCAGTTCAAGAAATTAAACTTGTGCAAATGTGAATGGAAAAGAAATTGATCACTTTCCAACCTTTATTATACTTTAGGTATGCTTGCTATCATCTAAAACAGGAAAATTGTCATTAATCGATGCTTGCATTTCGAAGAGATGCTATACAAAAGGTGAACGGAGAAATGAATTTGAAATAAAAAGTAGCGTAGCTGGCATTATAATAGAATTGAGGTTAATTTCTAAATGACTATCTAATTTGAGAAACCATTCTGCTCATAAAAACGATATAAATTAAGCAGTTCCCCCTCCCTTATTCTTGGAAACTGAGAGTTGATTAATTATCATTTCTTTTAAAAGTAATTATTTTTGAGTTAGTGAGTATAATGTTTAGTATTCTTAGCATCTGCAGTCTTAAAGATGCTTGAAATATTATTTGATTATTGAAGTTTTGCTTTGAATTCTCTTTCAAGCAGATATTTTTGAGGCAATAATCCTCATTTTATACTTTTACGTCATACTTGAGATCTATTAGCATATAATCTTATTCATTGTGAATCAAATCCACTTCCATAAAGATTATTTTTTGTGGCATCCAACTTGAAATGTTCGACTTTTGACATCAGTTAAGAGTGAATAGAAAGCTAGACTGTTATTAATATCGAAATTGAATACATTTTTGTTGTATTAAATTGATTTTCATAGACTTATTTGAAATAGGAAATATAATTTTAAATAAGACTAATATTTATTTAAACGCATTCAGTGAATTCAATTGACATTTCAAATTTGTATTCATATTCATATTTATATATTGTTTGTTGATTCTAGAAATTAAAGTTCGCAGAAAACTTGATATTTAAGTTAATATACACAGTAATTTAACAACATATTTGTTACATTTTCTGTAAAGATTTAAAATCATAGATAACAGCGTAGATATAAAAGATATTTATTAAAACTGCACCCCACAAATTATCTTCATAGCGATAAAATTTACTTTGCTGACGGAATTTTTTAAAAGATATTTATATATCTTGTGAAATTATCAAATTAATACGAGAACTAAAGGACGTCTGGCTCTTTATACGTGCATTCAGCAGTGTGATAAGCTTCGATATTTTTAAAAATATACATTAAACCCTTTTTAAATGAATTTGATAATCTTTTTCCAAATGGAAATATATTGCCTTGTTTCAGTTTGTAAAATTTAAATGTTTTTTCCTGAATTAAATACTATAAGACACATTATGTCTTACATGTAACCTTCTAATTAAAGTTTAATATCTTAGCTCTTTTTCTAGAAAATTACTGATCAAATATGAATTGATTTTTTTCCATTTAAACATTTCTTGACCAGAAATATTTAATAGATTTTTTTTATTTATGCATTTAATGAAAAATGAACTTGTGGATAATGCTACCTGTAGTTGTATTTTTCCTAAAGCAATTAATCGGTAAGTGAGTTAATTTGTTCAGACCTGTCTTGAAAAATCAGTTTTCTGAATTTAAGTGGTGTTTCGTTTGGATTTTGAATTTCTGAAATAGTACATGGTTTATTACAACTTACTAAATTATTTGTTTTTTTTTTTATATATATATAGTTGGCACTTGGATTAAACTAGGTGCCATTTTATTTAATTAATTAATCTCATGAAATTTATTGTGGATTCTTAATTTGGAATAGTTAATTTTAAATTTAATTTCCGACGAATTTATTTATTGGTTTTTTTTTGCATTGTTACAAGCTGATTTCAGTTTTTATCTATAACTGAAACACATGCTGTGAATATTGAAAACCAGATTTAATATAGCTATTAGAATTTTAGATTTTGTTCTTAGTTTTGTTGAACCAACTTAACTTCGAATATATGCCTACTTAATATTGTTTTGCTGTAATTGCTCGATATTTGTTTAAAAGCAAATATTTTAAATTTTGTTTCAAAAAAATTACATTCTAATTTTTATTTGAATTAATTTTCTAAATTCTTAATTTTTTAATAATTTCTAAAAAGTAACTGAATATTTTTTCATCAGAAACATCTAAATTGTGAGTTTAGACGGACGATTATGTATTTTTTCAAAAATATTCTGTTAAAAGTCTGGTGAATTGAGATTCACCAAGACCTTTAACAGATTTTATTTTCCGAATTCTTTAGCATGAAATGGCATCCCATAAACAGTAAAACAAAGGAAAAATTCTAATAAAATATTTTTCGGTTAATTAGTATTTTGTGTGTTGTTTTTGAAAACATAAGCATATATTGGAATCACTATTTAAAATCTTCGTATGTAATACTCAATTTTATATGCATTTTTATTTCCAAATTACAGTGAAAAAGAAATCAAATTTTTCAAAATTTAACACTTTTCTCTGAGGGAAAAATCTTTAATTCTTTGCTCCAAACTCATTTAAAATGCACATTCGGTTTTCTCTTCTGTATAATATTTCATAGTTTTGAATACATGTGAAGCAAACTAAAGTGTATTATGAAATGCAGCTCTCCAGCTATGTTTTGCCTTTACAAATATCATATTAGGAAAAAAAATTTGGAGAAAAAAAATGGGATTTCTTTTCTTATTTATTTTAATTATAACCTTAAGCAAATTTCAAAGTTAAAGCGATGTATCGATTTTCAGATAACATCTTTTACCCATGGAAAAAAGATCGAAAATTTACTTATATAGAATTCAAAATTTTAACCGTAAGGCATGGAATTTTAATATGTTCTATAACTAGTTGTATTTATTCGTTTAAGTTTTATGAGATTACACGCTATTCAAATTTTATCAATAATTCAAATTTCTATTTGTGTTTTTTTTTCTAATTTGCAACCATTTTTGATTTTAATCTTGTATAATCCAAGCGTAATTTTGTCGAGTACCATTAAAAGTGTTTATTTAAATCAATAATAAGATGCATTTATGAAATCAAAAATTTCAAAACACTCATTTGTAAGATGCAGCTCAATTACAGAATTTTATTTTAGTTCTATATTTTCATAATAATGCTGTAAAATATTCTGTTGTCGAGTTTTTCTCTGTATTGAATAGCATACTTCATAAATTTAGCTGCTTTTTGTAATAAAAAAAACTCGATATCAAGGTTCGTTGTAGTTTGCGACCAATTATAGATCTCGGATAAATATAGATGGGGATTTTTATATTATCCTTTCTCAGAATATTAATCATCTTTAGAAACTAATATTTGACATCTGAATAATGGATTTTAAATATACCTTGATGAATTATTTCTTAATTTCTGTTTTAAAATCCAAAGTTCAAAATTCTTGGAATATTTGGAGGATTATTTAATACCATTTCATATAATACATGCATTTTTGAAACATTAATTGTATTGATAGTAAAAGTGTTCAATCCTCGATTTTCTGGTATGTTTACACGATTTCTCGCGTTTGAAACTTTTTGTATGGCATTGAAGTGTGAAAATAGGCAAATTTCCGTTTCTTAACGGATTCAGACGAGCATTCATCTTGTGATAAAATCATGTGCTAATTTTCATATTTCCTTTTTTCTTATCATGATCACATGGGCTGCTATCGGATTTTGTCTGAAATCTATCTTAAATCCACAATTTGTAATTGCTGCAAAAGTTAATACACCTAAGTACACCCTTCTAGATCTTTGCGAGTTATAGTAGCTAAAATGGCAAAAATGTTTTTTTCCTAATTTATAAAATGTATTTTGATAAACTTAATACAACTATATTTCCTTCCCAATAATGTAAAAATTGCAGCACATCACAAACTGTTAAAAACCAGTAGAAGTGATTTCTTAAAAACTGTCTAATAAAAGTATTATTCCCTATCCTTCATAAAAATTTGTAAACCCTGGGTAAAGCAAAGAACGTCTTGCTTGACATTGGCGTACTATGCTTACAAAATATTAACATTTGGGATGAATTTACCATTTTCACATAATCTATCATATAATCCTTGTCCAATGTTTTTGTATCTCATTAATCTGCGGTTTCTAGTATTGAAAAATTAAAATATATATGTATTAGGTGCTTTACACCAATTGATTGAAACCTAAATTCGACAAAGAGCTGTAATTTAGATTGTATTTATTTATTTTTCTTTTTGTATTGTTACATTTCAACATCGGTTTTTATCTGTAACAATAATACATGGTATGAATATTGAATACCAGATTTAAAGTAATTATTAGATTTTCAGAATTTGTGCTAAATTCTGTAGAACCAACTTAAATTCGAATGCATTCTTATTTAGGTTTTTTTTTTGCTTGGATTGTTCGGTATTTGCTTAAAAGCTAATGTATTCACAAAATGATATAGGGAAAATTTAAGGCATTTTGTTTTTGAGTTGTCTTGATTGAGTTATTTTGATTGAAATCTACAATATTAGGGTAAAGACCCTATACCAAATTTCATAAAACTATCTTAAAGAGTCTTTAAGTTATCTCTGTCAAAATGTATTCTCCACTAAATATATTCGTCGAGCTGAGGGGGGGGGCTTTAATGAAGTGATTCATCAAAATCTAAATTTTTAAAATTCACATTTTTTTCAATAAACTTCGTGTACGAAAAAGTAAAAAAATATTCTAAGTTCACATAAATTAAAATTGTATTTCATCGTTTTAAAACTTATATATTCCAGTGGAAACTTAATCTATCAAAACAATTTGTAATTTTTTTCTACCCTGCGGATAATTTATTTGGATGGTCGCATAATTCAAATAAACGTATGAGTAACCTTGTTTATGCTGTATAAAAATTCCATCCTTCTGTATTCCACGCGAGATTCGCGCAGACCGGCCGCATCGGGAATGTTTATCTCAGTCTGCCTATGCCGCAGCTATTCTATCCGAAGTTCAAGGCCTGGGCCGAATAATTCCCCCCATTCTGATGATTGGGCGATTTTTGAACAGCGCCGCTTCAATTACGCACTGATCGGGCAGTTATTACTCGTAATGAAGAACTGAGCTATTCTGCTCTCTCTACCCTCTTCCTTCACCCCACCTTGAGTTTTTCATGTTGTATACCTTACACAACACTAAAAATATTTCTCTTGTTTTTCAGTCTATCCAGGAAATAACAGCTGTTAGCTGTTGGTGAGAAAAAGCATAGGTTGTAGACATAGATAACATAATATCAAAATTTTGAGGGAGATGGTAAAGAGAATGAAGATTTACGAAGACAATGAAACATTGCAAATTTTACGAAAAGAAATTAAAAAGTTTTGCAGAAACATTATTCGTTGTTTTAAGTGTGAGGGTCACTCCGCAGTGTCTTAAGATTTACTTTTTCTTGAACCAAGTATAAAGAAGATACTGTAACTATCAAAAAGAATTCGAATTCGAGATTTTACGAATTTCCAGGGTTTAGACCTCCACGACTTCGAAGCGTATCTTTGGGATTTTCTCTTTTGCTGATAAAGACAACTCAAAATGCATTTAACTAGACGAATGAAATTCGGTATGCGCCAACGCAAAATTTACAGTTTCCCATCAAATTTTAAGCAAAATCTATTTAAAGAAAGTTTATCTGACCGTCTGTTCGACTATAAGTTAACGCGATAACTATGAAACGAAGAAGGCTAGGTAGGTAATCTTTTGTACTCAGAAGTAACATCTATTGTGCAGACACTAGTTAGACTTTGAACCGAATCTAACGAGAGGCCAGTGTGTTCTTTCAGAAGCATGTGAACGCGGGAACTCAAAAATGAAGCAACTTGAAAAGATCAGTTTTGGTAGGTGACATCGGGACTGTAAATGTGTCCTATTTTGATTTCAGTCAACATCTAAAGTCACCATCAAATTTCATTTTTGAACACTATTAACCAATGTTAGGAACCAACACATGCAAGCAATTAATTTCTGAAAATTTAGTTAAGAATCGCATGATACATTCTGTCAAAATTCGAAATTCACGTCCAAGTCGAATAACTATTGTTCCAAGAATGAAGAAAGGGATAAACAAGTATTGGAATTTCTAAGTATTGTTCGGCAATACCATTCAAGGAGTTCTCTTATTCGAAGTTCGCCTCTTTTGTGTGTTGTGAGGAACAGCATTTCATTAGAGAGGCCAGAAAGGTTTGGGGAGACCAAATTCTCTAGTTTTAAATACGTTCACCGAATTAATATATATGGATAAAAAATTTTATTGTAATATTCATAATTTTGAGAACTGAACCGTAAATATTTATATGGACGAGTGTTTTATTAATCACGTTCATTTTTACCACATTTAAATGTACGGTAATAAAATACAGCGCAGTTCGATTATTCATGATCATTGTTTGTACAACATTGTATTTATAATATAAAAATTGTAAACTTTACCTAATTTAATTGATTACTCACGAATTTAAAACGTATGCTTTGGAAATGTTAAGAATTATATAATATAGTCAATATCAAGACCTCAAGAGAGTTAGTTAAAATCCAATGAATATACCCGTATTTTCAAACAGCAGATCGGCACTTCTTAGCTTATTTCTTAAGTGAATTTTAAGTTATCGGGATCATACGTTTTTTAATAAAACACATGCCTATTTATTTAATATTTTAATCGAAATTTAGGTATTTTTAGTTAAGAAAAATCGCAATGTTGTAAAGAAGATTCATCAATTGTCAACCTCTGTTTTAAGATGATATATGCTTAGAGTAGAGATTAAGATCCGGTTTACCTGGCCTTTGCCTCTAAAAGTTACAGATAATTAGCCTTTCACCCTTGATAAATTAAACTGCTGCTTTCTGTAGAAATATGAATTTTTTAAACTATATGTTTATTATGTAAAGAATTCTTTAGATAGAAGTAATATACTTTCAATAAAAAATTATTCTGTGAAATAATAAATAAAATTATATTTTTCAATAAATTATATTATTGAAGTTATAGTTTTTTCATTAACTTTTAACTGAAAATTTTTTAATATGTGTGTTACAGAAATCGCATTTTCTAGTTTTTATATGATCCCAGATGAGTATTAGTGACAAAGGTTTGCGATTAAGTAAGCATTTAGCTTTTATTAAGTAAAGAAAACAAAATATTACTTTATTTCAAATATTTTAATTGTTTAACTTAAGCATGCATCTAACACTTGTTTAATTATTACGTACTTTATCGACCATAATGAAAGATGCCCAAATATGAGGGGTATAAATAAACTGCTAAATATTTAATAAAGATACGGAAATTTAAAAAAAAAACAATTATTTTCCAATTATTTATATTCTTGAAAACTAAAGGCGGATGTTGCGAATAAATGTGTAATTGTTCTAAATTAATGTGGAATTTTAAAAACAAAGTTTATTAAAAATTTAATTTTATCATCTACTAAATATATATTTTAATAAATGATGTATTTTTAGAAAAATGTGAAATGAAAATGAGTGTTTTGCTTTTTTTCTGAAACGACCTCATATGGAACGATCTCCTAGAGGCTATTAATAATTTTGATCCCCACATATAATGATCTTTGGAACAATCAATTGGCTAAATAGAAAAGACCAGTTTAATGTCGAATTCAAGTACGTTAAAAGTCCAATTAAAAGAGCTATAAGGAAATTATTCTTCAAAGAAAAACAATCACTCCCCATTTTCATTAAAAATATTAATATTATTATCTTTAAAATATATTTAATACCGAATTCGACTGGCTTATTTATTTCTAATTATTCATTAATGTTTTTTTCGTCTCGTATCACGTTGGATGGTAACAAATGAGATTTTGATGGAGTGATGCATTTTTCTGTGTTTTATTTCTTTTCATGTCTTCTTTTCTGTTATTTATAAAATGAATTAACTATGTAAAAATTTCTTTTAAAATTTGTTTCTTTTATTTGCTATGAAATACTTTTTATTAAGATCTTAATAATAAAAAAACATCAGAAAAAAACTAGAGCTATTCTTTAAAACAAAAATATGAATTGTCTAGTGTACGAGTTAAATTATGTTTCTCAAAATGTGCATAATCATAATTTATTATTAATTTATCTGTTGGATGAATATTATCCAGATAATTCCCCCCAGGGATCTATAATATTTTTATTTTTCTAGAACCGTCTCAAAATTTTGATTTCTTTTTTTAACTTTAATTATTATTAACACTTGAATTACAATAATTTATTCAACTAAAAAAACAAAAAAAAACTTCCTTTATTTTATTGTATTGCTTTAAAAAACGATTTCACTGACTTTGAAACATTTTAAGAAAGCCTTCTTGCCGAGCGTAAAGTTTGTTGTTAAGTTTGCGGCGCTGAGTCGCCAATAAGGCCGTGTGTTTCCTGTCGCTTCTACCGGTGATTTTCTTAATTGATTCAACTAGGCCTAACCACGGGAAACCATTATGCCGCAGTCGGACGTTCTACTTGCCGCCGGCAAAATTCCTTATTGCCGCAAGGTATGCGTTTGCGATTTTCTGAATGGAAGTGGAATTTTGGTTGAAATTTTTATTGTAGTTTAAATATTTTTTAATGTTTGAATATAAAATCGCATCCTATTTTTACAAGAATTTATAAATCTTTTTTTTAATTACTTTAAATGATTTTTTTTATAATCTTAATATTGTATAATAATATCAAGAAAAAGAAAAACATGCGAATTCTATACAAACAAAATTAAAATGATTAAATACTGAAGTAAATTTGATGTCCTCCGCATAAATAATTTAATAATTTTTTCTAACAAAAAAAAAGAACATTATGTATTAATCTAATAATTTAAAAACATATTTTGTTTCACATGATGGAATGTGCATTTGGTAATTTTTTCTACAAATATTACGAAATATTATTTTATATCAAATTCAAAATATTCAAAATCATACTTTTTAATATGGTTAATAATTTTAAATGACTTTGAAATTAATATGCTGCCTTTTTTTTTTTTTGTAATTATAATACTCGTTGTTTTGAGGCAATTGAATTTACAGTTTTTTCCGTTTTCGTGTAGTTGATGTACATATTTAATTATTATTAGCTTTCGCAAAAATTAGCAGCGTTTTTGGTGTTTTAATTTTATTTATCATTAAAAGTTACTCAAGTTTTATTTTAGTCGCGAATAGTTGTCTGATTTTTACGAAATTAAAAATCGTATGGTGGATTAATTTAATTTCAAATTTTCCTTTAAACTTACATTAGAATATTTTTTTTCAAAATAACTTGCTACTTATGGTTTAGAAATGAAACAGTTGTTATAAATAACTATCTCTTCATTATTTATCAAATTAAAAAGTTCATTCAATCTAAATTTTTCTAACCTAAATCAAAATAGTCTGTCAAACATACTTGAATGTGATGTGATAGTGCGATTTTATATTTTTCATTACATTTATTTCTTGTATTCTAATCTTTTATCTTTGTGTATGGACATATTTGATGAAATTTACAATAAACAAACATGTCAGTATTAAAGAATAATGGAGATATGTATTTAAGAATTTGTTTTATCGCCATTGTTATTTCAAAATTCGATATGTCAAATTTGACATACGAAACATTTACTTAATATTTGCTCTTTATCTAGTCAGAGGTAAATGATAATTGTACATCGCCAAAAAATGCTGTGTTATTGGTTAAAACCCTTATTCGTTAAAACTGTCGCTTTAAAGTTTTGTATGTTATGTTGTGTATGGTTTTTGACTTATAGCATTTTCATATAACAGCGACGAGAGTCTCGTGTTCATCAGTAACTGGAAGTTTTTTTCTGAAGATTTTTATGAAAAATAAAGAGACGATGGAATTCTTGCATCATAGTTTTTTCTTCTTCTTTCTTTTCTCTCTGTCTCTATCCCACATATTAGAAAACCCATTTATTTATCATTCAGAAAAAATTTAAAAAGATATAAAATATAGTTTTCCGTTTTTAGGATTTTTTTTAATTTCCCGAAAAGAAGTTATGTTGATTTTATCAATCTGTGTGACATATAGTTTTTCAGTCTGTACATTAATTGTGTCACAAATTATTCTTTTGTATTTGTACTTTAACTTAAACTTTCGAATACGAGTGGACTTTTTTGGAAGAATAATGGAACATAAAATTTTAATTTATAGCTTGTTGTTTCCTCAATGTTAAATTTATTTAATAAAGATTAATTTTAAAAGTCAGTTCTATGCAGTAAAGTTCGTGTCTGTGGAATTCATGCATATTATTCTGGTGAAATATTTTAGTTTTTATTTTAGTTCATGAGATATAAGCCAGCACTTCTATTTCTGCACTCTCTAAAATATGGCATAAATTTAATGGAACAGTTTGTGAGATCCGTATTTTAACTTTAAAAAATGGGATCATGAGAGTAAATATAATTTGCAATATTAGTATGTGGTACAGTTTAGAAGCATAAGTTGTTTTATTATTAGAAAAGGATATTTTTCAAAGGATTTCAATCATTTTCGATTTTAGCATGCCTCGGTTTAAGAAACTTTTCAGAATTAAATTTTCACCGCAATTCGAAAAGGCTTTACGATGCCACTGTAAATACATCACTGTAAAAATTAAAATGAACAAATGCTATTAGAATTGCGATCACTTATTATCTTTGTTATTACCAAGTTATTATCTTTGTTGCATTTCTAATGATTATCTTATGGTATTAATAGATAATATTAATGCAATTATGGATTAATTTTAGCAGTATTATGATACAATTAATGTTATATTGTCTCGTAGGTGAAGTTATCACAGATAAACCGTGTGTTAACTGAAGTTCAAAGATGACACTCGAGACTTTATTCAAGGATCTAGACATTAGTTTTTATCCACTAGTCAAAATGATTCGAATCTTCCAGATTTAGAAAGATGCAATTATAAGAACATTGCAGAAGAAATGAAAAATATCAAAAAGTAAATCAACAAGAAGACAGTTTTTTGGAAATTGGATCGAATAAACCATCTTGAATAATTACTAATCACGCTGCAAATTGTTACGTCCTGTAATAATAGTACAGCCAAACCATTTTTTCGTCCAACTGCAATGCCCTGAGTATAAGAACATTTGAGTTCAAGATTTTCGCTCATCCTCCGACAAATTGTCATATCGTATTGCCCAAAGAAAATTCATAAATTAATAATAAGTTAAGGAGCAGTTACTATGTAACAATAGAGCAGTTTATTTCAACTGTTCATAATTTACTTAATTTCCAGACTTTTGAAAACTGACATGTTCCTTTGCTTAAAAATTGTCATCATGGAATTTAAAACCTAATGTAGCAGCGTTTATAAATTTCTATCTTTGCTTAATTTTAAGAAATACAAATATTTGTTCAATAAAACGACAAATGGGAAACTAATGTAATATTTTTCGTTCGTACCTTTATTTACGCTATTCTATATTATTGCAAAGTTAGTGTTATTTTTTATACTCATCCACTTTGATTTTTTAAAAATATATTTTACCTTTTCACGGCATAAATTTTCGTTTTAAGTGACCGTACAATTTTACTTCGAATGATTTTGTTGTTAGAATTCTAAACGTAGCAAAATGGTATGTTTTTAATTTTTTTTTAAATTTTTAAAATTCTTTGTATGAATTGCAAAATCCAATTTCTTTCATCACACTATTAATAAGTCGAGAAAAAAAGAAATCAAAAGAAAAATTTGCTTTTTAAAAATGGCTTCTGCTTGCGTTTTAAAATGTAAGAAATAGAAATGTTTTTTTACCCTTGATTTATAGTTCATTATTTTTCAGAATTCTTAAAACCAGTTATTTCTCAGATCCATTTTATGTCGTCACTTGTATAAAAAAATTGCTTAAATATATACAATATCGATAGTTAAGTTCTGAAAAAAGTAAAATTGCTTAATGTTATCGGAAACATGTAAATACCCAAAATTTGTAGGTTTTATTTATTTATTTTACAGTTAAATTTTCATTACGATTAAACCTATAAGTTTTGCTGTTTATGTTGGTATTTCCTTGTAGTATTACAGTCATTGTAAAATGTTTTGTATATTTTATTTATTTATTTTATAATTTTGTAATTTCCATGCAAGTGCTCCCAATATTTATCACAATAGAATTAATGATTTATGAAAAGTCTAAGTAGTAGTTAGGAAAGTATTGCTTTGTCATGAAATATGGATAAATGGCGTTAACATTCATAACAATTTATTTTTTAACATTCAGCAAATATTTTACAGTCTTCTTTATTTACGCAAATAATAATTTTTTTAGAAGAGCGACGTTTTAATTTACATGCTTAAATATTGAGAGGACTTAATATACAAAAAAAATATGAAAAAATATTTTTTTTAATATTCTGTGTAAAAAAATTTAATTACAATTTTTCTATAAACTAAATTAAAAATTAGTTTTATATGATTAGGCATATCACAACATTATAAAAGTAATAATGGCTTATTAATACCTTATGTAAGGAATTGACCATTACTGCATTTGGCATATTTCTTGAAAAAATGCATAGTGGTAATATATACTTTGTGAATTTATCGATCAGTTATTCTATTCATAGGTTGATTTAGTAAGGGGACTGTGCGGTGTATGCGTTATAGAATCACAATTGCGAGTGGACTGTATAAGCGTTTATTTTTTGCGTGTTAGCGAGACAGTTTCAGAAACTGTTCTGTTTGTATTATATGGTTGCCAGGTTGAAGTGGTTACAGAATTCGCCAAGGGGAGATGTCCCAGCGCCAAAGGCATGATTTTACAAGTACGGAACATCCCGCCCGGCGTTGAAATATGCATATGTTTCAATAAAAAAATGTACATAAAGTTACATCACAAATTTGACACATAAGTATAAAGAAAACAAATAAGACAATAATAAATTGCACAATAAAAACAATCAGAATAATAATTAAAAAATACAAATAAACATTTCAATTTAAATCAAAATTATCTACAATAGGTAAAATGCAAATTTTAGAAATAGGTCTTTTAAAATTTCCTTTTGCAGTACGTATCTCTGCTACTCTGACATTGCCATCTGAGCCTGCAATTGCATTAATGATTCGACCTAATGGCCACTGGTAAGTTGGAAGTTGAATGTCCTTTATTAGAACTAGCATGCCAGGAGTTAAATTTTGTTTTTTTTAAGCAGCCACTTTGAGCGCTGTTGTAAATGGCTCAAATAATTATTTTGCCAATGTCTCCAAATAGTTTGAACTAACTTTTGAGTTCGTTGCCATCGACTGAGAAGATTGTCTCTTTTGTCTATGAAGTTAGGTTCTGGGATAGAATTGATAGGTTTTCCTATGAGGAAATGGCCTGGAGTTAATACTTGCATTTCATCAGTATCAGTTGGGAGAGGAGAGAGGGGTCGCGAATTGAGGATGCCCTCAATCTGAGTAATTACTGTTAAAAACTCTTCGAGTGTTAGTCTTGCAGGACCTACTACTCTCTTAAAATGATATTTAAAGGATTTCACGCCTGCTTCCCAAAGACCTCCGAAATTGGGAGCTCTAGGCGGCAAAAATTTCCACTTTATACCTTCGGAGGAAAGCATATTTGAAATGTCTTCGCTACCTACCATTAGTTGGTATAATTTTTTAATTTCTGTGGAAGCACCTATAAAATTAGTGGCATTATCGCTAAAAATTATGGAGCTTTTCCCACGTCGCGCAAAAAATCTTTTTAGCGTTGCGATTAGAGCATCAGAAGTTAGATCAGTGACAAATTCTATGTGTACAGCCTTGGTTGCCATACATACAAATAAAACAACATATATTTTCTGTAGATTACCCTTTCTTTGACCCTTAAATTTTATTTCGAAAGGACCGCATAAATCGATTCCTACATTTAAAAATGCTGGACTTGGAGTAACTCTTTCTGCTGGAAGGTCTCCCATAATTTGGTTCGAGATAATGGGCTTGTTTCTAAAGCATCGAACACACTCGTGAACGACCTTGCGTGCTGCATTTCTACCTCCTATAGGCCAATATTTTAAACGAACAGTATTTAGAAGGGCTTGAGGGCCTACATGAAAGTCTCGTTTATGGTAATGCTGAAAAATTAGCGTAACTAGCTTATTTCCCATTGGCAGAACAACTGGATGTTTCTGATTAAAATTTAAATTAGAATGCGCAAGTCTGCCTCCTACCCTAATTAGTCCATCGGATGGATCTATGAAGGGATTGAGAAATTTCAACTTACTCGAAGATGGAACTGACATTCCTTTTTCTAAAGCGGAGATTTCAGTAGAAAAATGTTTTACCTGTACCAATTTTAAGAGAACCCTTTCAGCGTTCAGATATTCCTCTTGTTTGAGAAATCCTTTTTCCTTTTCAGGAAATCTGCAATTTTGAACAAACCTAAAAATAAATGCTACAATTCTGATTAATTTATGAAATTCATTTGTGATAGCAAGTAAATCATCTAAAAATTTAGAGTCATTAGTTAAAGTCAAAGTTAATTTAGTAACAGGCTTGAGCTCATCCATATAAAGTTTGTCGGTTGAACCAGTAGAAATTTGTACAGTTTGATAAGCGGGTAAGTTTAATTTTGAAAAGTCTGGTCCTTTAAACCACAGTTCACTGGTTGCAAGGGCCTTAGCATCAAGTCCTCTGGAAAGCAAGTCAGCAGGGTTAAGCTCTGATGGAATATGCTGCCACTGGAAATCGTTTGATAGTTCCTGAATTTGAGACACTCGGTTGCTCACAAATGTCTTGAGCAGGTTAGAAGGAGTCTTTATCCAGGCGAGGGCTATTGTTGAATCTGAATGTAATATAACAGAGTCTATTTGGAGCCTCAATGCAGATATGACTTTCTGCGTAAGTTTTGAAAGAAGTAGACAAGAGCAAAGTTCAAGTCTGGGAATTGTGGTGGTTTTGGTTGGTGCTACCCTTGACTTACTACAAAGAAGTTGGGTAGTTACTTCATTGGCGTTAGACACAACTTTTACGTAAATTGCAGCACCATAAGCTTTAGAAGAGGCGTCTGCAAATCCAAGTATCACAACGTACTTAGAGACAACTTGAAAAAAGCATCTGGGAACACGAATGGATTTAATATTCTCCGATAAGATCTTAAGGAAGTTGTCCCACTGTCTGGAAATATCTGTTGGTAATGCCTCGTCCCAGTCCAATTTTAGTAACCACAGCTGTTGCATGAAAATCTTTGCTTTGGAGATGACCGGTCCCAACAGCCCGAGGGGATCATAGATGCGAGCTATTTGTGAAAGCACTTCTCGTTTGGTGTAGTTGCAATCTGGACCGGAATTGGAGCAGACTTTAAACGTAAAGGAATCACTTAAACTGTTCCAGAACATTCCTAAAGTTTTGACGGTAATTTCTTCAGCATTGCGGTCAAGCGTAAATTCTTTAAGTTCAGTTGATGAAGCCTTGTTGGAACACCACTTATGCAAAGTCATGCCTCCTCGTTGAAGCAACTGTGTCAGTTCTGATTTGAGTTTTTCAAACTCTCTAAGTTCTGAAGCACCAGAGAGGCAATCATCCATGTAAAAATCCTGGAGTACTGCCTTTGAAGCCAATGGAAAGTTATCTTTCTCCTCTAGAGCAAGTTGTTGCAAAACTTTTGTTGCTAAGTATGGTGCGGAAGCGGTTCCATATGTCACCGTGTGTAATTCATACACTTCGGTTGGTGCGTTTTTATCGATCTTCCATAGAATTTTTAGAAGCTTTGTTTGCAAAGGATTTATCTCAATCATTCTAAACATTTGCTTGATATCTGCAGTTAATGCGTAAATGTGTTTTCTAAATCTGATTAGAATTGAGAAAAGATCTTCCTGAATTACTCCTCCCTTGCACAACAAGTCATTTAATGAATGTCCACTGGACGTTTTAGCACTTGCGTTGAAAACTACACGAAGCTTAGTAGTTTTGCTTGATGGGCGTAATACACCGTGATGCGGGAGATAGTATCCATTTTCGATATTTGAATTTTCCTTTACCTCTTTCATGTGTTTTAGTAATTCATACTCGCTGAGGAATTCTGAATAAAGCGTTTGCATAGCGGGATCACGTTCTAAGCGTGTCCATAACTGGTCTAGTCTTTTAGACGCGACTGCCTTAGAATTTCCTAACATTTCTGCGGAAAATTCAGGTTTGAATGGCATTTCTACTACAAATCTACCATCCGGTTTCCTATAATGCGTTTTTGCAAAATGTTCGTTACAATATTTTAATTCCTTGTCGCAAATTTCAGTTGTTTCTATTTCTTCAATTTCCCAAAAGCGTTTAAGAGTTTCATTAAGATTATCTGCGTTTTTAGTTAAAAAACAATTTTTAGGAGCATTGTAAAGAATATTTCCTGAAATAGCCCCTGAAACAAGATAGCCGAAACAACTAGATTGTAAGAATAAATTGTCTGCTAATTTTATTTTATCCTCTTTCAATAATGAGAAAAATAATTCTGCACCCAAAAGAATATCTATTTTTTGAGGAATAAAAAATGAAGGATCCGCTAGTTTAACTTCCTTGGGAATGTTTAAGTTCGAAATATTTAATTTTTTAGAAGGTGTAAAACTAGTTATATTAGGAACAATTAATAAATCTATTTCCCAATGCGAATCATTACTTTCATTTGATAAAAGGGTGGTTACTTTTTTCTTGATACTTAATGATGTATCATTTAAACCGCATATCGGAATGTTTATCCTTTCTTTTTTCAATCCCAATAAATCTGCCGCGGAAGACGAAAGGAAAGAAGATTCACTGGCAGAGTCGAGAACGCCTCTTAAGGGTTTAAATTCCCCCCATGCATCTCTGGCGTATATGATGGCGGTGTTTATCAAAATACTCTTATTACCGTTACAGAAAAGGGAGAGACGAGGGTTTTCTGACATCTGCGTTTCAATGGTCTGTGAATTATTAGTTTGAGGGTTCCTTCCCTGACAGGGTGTGGATGACGAGAGCCAGGTTTCACTCTCTGGAATGCTGTAAGTGTTTGGCGCGATTGGCGGCGTAGAATATTTATGAAGCAATGTATGGTGATCTAGTTTCTTTTTACAAACGAAACAAGAACTTTTTGAGTTACACTTAGAGAAAGGGTGAAATTCACTTAAACAGTTTTTACAAAGCCGATTTTTTTGAACTAAATCTAACCTATCGGATAATTTCATTTCTTTAAATGCATTGCAATGATACAGTGCATGTGTTTGTACTTTACAAGCGATACACAATTTAGCAGATTTATCTGCTTTGACAAAAAAGGATTTCGATCTCTCAGGGTAATATTTAGTAGGAATGCTAGTTTGAATATTGTTTAAAATTTGGCATCTCCTTTCTAAGAATTCTAGAAAATAATCGAATTCAGGCACTTCGTTGTCTTTTAATGTTAATTCAAATTGTTTGCGGGTGTCGCGATCTAATTTTTCAAGAATAATGTTTAATAACAAAGCGTTGGATAATTTATCTCTCGCGAAATCTAAGATGTTCAATGATCTAAGATTCTTTAAAATGACATCCAATATATTTCGTAGATCTTTGCCAGATTCATGCTTTAATGGACGAATATTTAGAATGTTATTTATATGACAGTTAACAATAACTCTTTTGTTTTCATAGCGTTGCTCTAAAGCTTTAAACAGAGAAGTAAAGTTATCATCAGCAGTTTCTATGCATTTAGCTTCTCCTTTAAGAGAACCGCGTAAATAATGCAGTTTTTCATTTTCAGAAAGTTCAGGATTTTCACTTATTAGGCTATCAAATTGAGTTTTGAATAAATTCCATTCTTCGAATTTTCCGCTGAACAACGGAAGTGGAATTTTTGGAAGTTTGATGAATGCCTTTTTAGGCTGATCATTAATATTAGAATCATCAAGACTTTGATTATGCACAGAGTCGGTTTTTATGGTTTTTAATTTATAAATAGAGGTTTTAAGGCTTACCTCTAACTTTTGTATGAAATCATCCACTTCGAATAGAGAGGTTTCGATTTTCTGGAAATCTTCTTCTTTGACGATTTTGTAGTAATCATCCTTCAATTCTTCGAATTTGCGTTCGATATTTAGCACCATATCCAGTTGCGCTTGAAGTTCGGGAATGTCCATTTGGTTTTGTCCTTCAGTCAGGGCATTGTCCAATTTCGTAAGCTGGCTTTTGATGCTGCCACGCTTGCGATTAAGCGAGGTGATATCTGCCATCTTTAGCGTAAAGAATTTATCAAATTCAATGATAAGAATTAATCCATAAGATCTGGTTGACCTCCGGTTCGCTTAGGACCAAAATGTGCGGTGTATGCGTTATAGAATCACAATTGCGAGTGGACTGTATAAGCGTTTATTTTTTGCGTGTTAGCGAGACAGTTTCAGAAACTGTTCTGTTTGTATTATATGGTTGCCAGGTTGAAGTGGTTACAGAATTCGCCAAGGGGAGATGTCCCAGCGCCAAAGGCATGATTTTACAAGTACGGAACAGGGACTTTGAAGGCCTCCCCCCTTCCCAGAATCTTACTTTTGGTCTTTAGATTAAAAAAAAACATCATTTAGATTAAAGCCAATAAATGGCCCAGGTTAACAAGGGTAACTCCGCTTTTAGTCTGTTCAGTCTTGAAAAAAATGCCTCGGAACGGTTTAGAGTTATTATAGTGAGAAAAAAAAAAGAGAATAATTTAATTTTGAATAATTAGATCCTAAACATTTATTTTTTAAAAATTATTTTAAATTTAGAATATCATAATCTTATATTTAAGTAATGATCGATCAGAAATCAATAATAATATTATTGGTATTCATTCTTTGGAGTTTTGTGATGTCTTAAGAAAGTAATTTAAAATAGGTAGTCTATTGGAATTTCGACTTGATAGGTTTGAACAAACCGTTCCCACCAATTTTTATAAACACCGTCGATATGCTTAATTGAGCTTCAGAAAATACACTCATTAAATTTTTTTTCTAAAAAATACATTATAGTCTAAATTAGAGTATTTCTAATTTATACGCCTGTAATTGAACATGTAGCTAAGTTTAAAACATTTTCAATTCCATTTTAATTCCACTTAATCCTCCTGTACATTTTTTTTCAGGTGCATTAATCACGTTTCTCTTATGGCAGCACGCATGCGGGAATAGCTTAGTTACTTCAATGTTTTCATCTCCTGAATTTTTTAATGTCTTTCGGTCTTTTCAGTTAACTCACCAAAACACGTTTGAGAGCGCCGTGTTCTTCGACGTTTGACAAAAACTATCTCTTTTTCAATTATGTCCTCAGAATTTCCAAATGAAAGTAACACCGGTTCTCTTTTCCTTTTTTTTTTTATGGAATCCCATTATAGGATATCTGCCTCTCCGATAAAAGCGAGTGCTCTTTCAAGGTCAAAAAAAGAGAAACGAGTACTTTGAACGGATACATCGAGTTTGATTTGTTTCCGTGTTCGAACGATACGGAGAAAATGTAAATTGTTATTGGATAAAACCGAATGTGGAGACGATAGCGAGTGTAATGCGGATAACGAATATGCATGCTCGCAAATCTATCGACATAACATGTTATTAATTGAGAGTTCCGAAAAGAATTATTGCACTCCGGTGCATACTCACTCTCCTTTGCTTAAAATATATCTTAGTCTATTAGCGTGAGAAGTATCTGTAGAAGAATCTGTTTCGAAACCTCCAAAATGTATGGATATAAATATTAATGAATCCGATTCTGGAATATAATTTTACTTGAAGAAAAGAGGAAATGGGAACAAACTTAGAAAACAACGTATTCTCATTTTTCATATACTTCATTCGGCTCAATAGTTTTGCAGAATTCGATACATATTTGTGATACAATGATATAATTCGAATATGCGATTAATAATTTGATTTTATTTGAAACGAATTGATAAAATTAATGCGAATTTCACATCAAAGTATTTAAATCTTAAACATAAATTTTGGAAGTATTTACATTTGAAATAATTTGTTTTTAACTAGTGCATATAACGTGTTTATGCGTGCTGTTAATTTCCTTTTTTGTGTGTGTCCATAAATTAGCAATAGATCGACATAGAAAAATATACAGATGTAATATAAATATTTTATAAAAATTGTAGCACTCTCAATTCTGATTGTAAGTCGACTTTTTTATTGCAGTCTGTTTAAGATTCTGATGTGTTAAAGTGTTGACAATGGAATATAATATATATAAATATATGTTCTTCAGACTTTGACTAATTTTGGATATTTTTATGGCATATTGAATCCAAAAATTGTTTGGTATTTACGAATATATGGCATACTTGCATATACGTATGTATGACTCCGTATAACACGGTACTTGTATAACATAGTTTCGGTTTTACTTTGTTTATGAGAATGGTCCTCGTATAATACAACATAGAATGCCACTCGAACACATGAACGAAACTCAATGTCATATTAACGTCAGTTTTTTATAACAATAATGAGAACCAAGCTAAAGATTTAACTTGATATTTCATAAAGAAAAGTTTCCATTTTGCATGAACAACACATAGTAAAGTGAAGATTATTTCTCTGAAAGTTATTCTAAACTTTATCCTTGTTTAATTTCATTTATCGTAATTTTTTAATGATTTGACCGTAAAAATGAAACAATTCTGTGGAACAGATTTAATTACAATTGTTCTATAAACTAAATAGCAAATTAGTTTCATATGATTATGCATGTTACAACATATTAAAGTAATAAGGGCATAATAATACCTTATGCAAGGAATTTAGTTTTTCTGTATGTAGCATATTTCTAGGAAAAATGCATAGTGATAAGTACTATAAAGTGCTACAATTTGCGAGTTTATTGGTCAATTATCCTATTCATAGGTTGATTTAGTTAGTCAACTTTGAAGAGGGAGGGGGAAGTCCGGAAAATTATAAAATAAGCATACATTATTTGGAATAAAGCCATCAAATGGCACAGATTAATTCCGTTTTTAGACTTTTCAGTGTTTGAAAAGATGTCTCGGAGCATTTTATAGTATTATGGTGAGAGATAAGAAAGAATAATAATTTGAATTAATTTTGAAAGATTGGGTCCTTAAAATTTATTTTATTAAAATATATTTTAAATATAGAATATGATAATCTTGTATTTAAATAATGATCGTTCAGAATTCAATTCTATTATTGGCTGTTTTCATTTATAAGTAGTTTAAAAGTTTTACTCATTTAAAAGTAACCAATCCGAATTCCGACTTGATTGGTTTTTAACAACTGTTCCCACCACTTTTCATAAACAATAAAGATCTGCTTAATTGAACTTCAGAAAATAGACTCATTTTAATTTCTTTTTTTCTCTAAGAAATACATCATAATCTAGATTACTGTATTTCTGTTTTATACACCTGTAAATTGAACAAGTAGATAAACATTTTTAGATTCCATTTTAATTGCAGCTCAACTCTTCTGTGCATTTTTTCCAGGTAGCTTAATCTCGTTTCTCTTATGGCGACGCGTATGCAGGAATAGCTTCTTTATTTGGAAGTTTTTATCTCCAGTGTATTTTAATGTCTTGTGGCCTTTAAAATTAAAATAATAATTGGGATAGAGAGCAAAATTATGCTAAAAGTTGAAATATGCGAACGAAAAAAGCTCCATTTGGTTGATTAATAACTATTAAGTAGTGATAACAAAAAATATGACTTGACACATATTAATATATTATATGTTTGATAAAAAATTAATATACCGTATTTTTCCAAAAAAATCCATGTTAATAGAAAATTAAAATATCTGAAAAAATCTTGTGTATTTATTAATAACTATCAAGTAGCATTAAAATAGTATTTTATGCATTTAATATGATTGAAAATTATCGTGCTCTGTTTTTCCAAGAATAAACCAAATCGAAAAATCAGTCTGGACATGACTTTTTACTTTAGGGTTAAATTATTAGCTAGGTAAACTTCATTGTTATTTTCGAATAACCGTCAATCGAAGTAGTAATAGATCTCTCTTGCTCAACATATCATAAAAAATTCAAGAAATAATATAAAAACTATAACTTAATTAGTATGAGGATTGCTTTAAATGAATAATATTTTGATCCTTTGATAAGATGAGTTATTTTGAATAAAGAATCTAAAATATTCTGCAAAGGAAGAAAAGCGTTTTTTCGACTGGTCCAAAATTGGCCATAACGACTTAGCGACGAGAGAAATGTTCTTATATCAGGGAATGGCTAGTGGAATGTCCGAGTGATTTGTCGGACTGGTATTCAAACATTTGCTCCGACAATGACATTATTGTTAACTTGTTTCTATCGAAAACAAAACAATACAAGATGGATAGCTATCTCCAGAAGTATGAGCTGCGATTCCTTCACGCAATCAAACGTAGATTATGCTTGAAAAAGTAAAAGATTCCTTGAAAGCAATCCCTAATTAGGAACAAAAAATTAAAATTCAGATCTTTTATTCTGAGAATCACTGTAGTTCAGTTAATATGATAGCTAAAATAGTGTAAAGATTCTTTTTTTGGACTTGGGACAGAAAAATCCCTTTCACTTTGTTAGTCACTATTATTCAATTTATGTTTTATATTTGTAAAAATTGAATTTCGAAATAGATTGTCATCGAAATTGTTTGCTGGTGTGCTAGAAATTTGATTTTTTTTTCATTGATAATACTCTTTTTATATTTTCCAGTATTTGGCTTAATTATTTGGCTAAATAATTCAATTTTATTTTCATGCGAATGATGAAGCTACCTGGTAGTGAATTTGAGAGAAAGCTTTACTCATTTTTCTCAACATTTATAATTATGAATTATCAATTGCCTAATAATTTATGTTAAAACTATTTTTAACACATTAATAATTGTGTGTTTGAAAAAAGAACCTTTTGGTTTGTTATTTCACCATTTTTGTATGGCAAGGAATGACATTACACATATTTTATAAATTAAACAAATCTTTTAGGGTACTTCTACGCTACTGTAACATATTCAGTAGCATAGAAGTATTCTAATTCAAAAGAAAAACCATACTTAGTTTTTAGCTTTCGTTAAAAAGATAATTGCGGAATGCCTGAGAAAAATGTTTGTGGAAATTCACGTATACTTGTTAGACGGTAAACAGACGCCATCATCATACCGCCACCTTGCGCAATCCATTACTAATAGATTATTGTATCACCAACGCGGAGTATTTGTAATCTTTTTTTTTCAAGGTTCATTGGCATTTCTTTTCCCGTGATAAGTTAAATCATTTCTTCGTGTGAACCCTTTTTGAATCAATTGCGTATAGATAGTTTCTGTCGTAAATTTAACATTCGAAGTATATCATTCATTGTTTTTATTTGACATTGATGATATATCTCTTTCCCTAAATGTCAGTTGAATGATTGAGTTAATAAATTTTACCGTTTGTGCAATTTTCATTATATTTATTATGTAGTAAAAACATTTTCTTTCATTTATATTGGAATTCAAAATTTTTTGTCAGTGGTTTTTGATAGTGGTGTGGTTGCTGAATAGAAATATGTAGATTAGCAATTCATTTTGAGCTGCATAATTTTTATGTGAATTTTTGTTCTCATAAATTTGAATCAAATTGATTTTTGGAAGCGTTGGTCGAATCCCTCAAATGAGCAACTCCGTAGTTATTTTAGTGGTGCTTTGCTTTGTATGCAATTAATTTTTTTAAAAAAAAAGGAATTACGTTTATTCATTTCCAAAATCTTCAACATAAATATCCGTGAATTTATTGCGTATACACGTTACGAAACAACTACGCTTCTCCTGATTTTTTGGAATTGTTTAAACATTATTAGGATTAAACATTTAACTATTTACAACAACCCCTACTTTTAGGGGTTGTTGTCAGTGGTTCCCTGCTTCAGTTCAGTTTTTATAATATAATACCATAAATTTGCCCTAATTAGTTGTATTTTTCTGAATTGACATAGCTTATTAATTAACATTTTGTGCTGAATATTTTAAGTTAGTGTGTATTAATAAAACGGTTTCTTGCTTTTTGATACGTAAAGAATTTAAAATCGCATAAATTCAAATTTCTGTTTATTTTGCCAAGATAAACATGTAGCGCTTATTTTAAAAATTTGTTTTGAAGTTAGTTTCCTTATTTTATGAATTGAAAAAGGTTTCATTTTTTTATGATTGAAAAAATTATGGCGATGATATTGCAAAAATGATTTTAAAATCCAAAATATGCCCAACAATTTATTTTTTCGGTTATCTTTAGTAATTTAATCTCTGAGTTGAAATTATCTCATTATCTTTTTCTTTAATCAGCTGTTTACGCTTTTGCTATTATTTTGATACCATAAAAAATAACGGAAAGCCCATATTCTTTTCTTATAGTAACTGGATTATGTTTCTAACGACTTATCAATCGTGTCGTTGATTAAGTTAACGGAGAGTTTAATTTTTAATTTTTTTAGCAATTGAATTTAGGATTAAATGTCGTGAATATCATAAATATAAGAAACTTTATTAGTGGATGTCAAGATATTCTTAAGAAATATTTCCAAAATATCCAAGAAAGGTTAAAATAGGTGAAATTCAAATTTTGAAAATATAACTGGAATAATTAATGAAAAAAGAAATTAAAAAATTCTATTAAATTTTTTTTGATCAAAGAAGAAATTAATCACTTTATATGTAGTTTTAATATTTATTTTTTTATTGTACAACCGTATTTAAAAGTTTGATTAGATAATACTGAGAAATATAACTAATGAAACTAATTTTACTTTTTTAAATTATGAATAACTAAAATTAGTAAATGCTTAGTAAAATTGTCTGGATAAATCTTGTATACCTTAAGTCGAAGTTTAGTTACATTACCATCCTATTTAAAGCAACACTAGTACGATTTTGGGATGAACCTCGTAAATTTTAACTTCGATCAGATGACGAGAACGACACTTGAGCTGACATCTTCTCTCAAAACTTCACCACACCATCAGGAGAAGATTTGATCCCGACGGATTTAGCGGGCACCAAACTTGCTTACATGGTGGTTTTTCGGTGGAATCTGGAATCGAACCTGAAGGCCTTGCTTCTAAAGCCGGTACCTTACCACCTGGCCACAATGGCCCCTAAGGACGAAAGTGTGATTAGTAATTTATATTAAATAAATATTCAAAATTTCCGTTATATATATATATATTTATCACCTCCGATATAATTTAAGCAACTTTTTAGTTACAATGCATGCATTGCTTTTGTATTTTAATATAAATCAAATAACAACCCTTTCTGATGTTATATAAATTGCTGTAAGAAAACAATTGCCGATCCTCATTTTGTGCCCTTGCATTAAACCCAGTTCATTTACCCGCAGAGGTGGATATCGGGGTATAGGTTTCAAGTATCAGCATCACTTCCCACTTCATCTTGATCCATTTGTAATCATCTCTTTCTACTATTCGAATTTT
Organism: Argiope argentata; assembly: GCA_026289955.1. NCBI lineage: Eukaryota > Metazoa > Arthropoda > Arachnida > Araneae > Araneidae > Argiope > Argiope argentata. The sequence goes on along the minus strand of JAOUZG010018166.1, from coordinate 319,550 downwards.
GGATATATTTTCGTAACCCTTAATTGATTCCCCTTCCATTCCGGCAAGCGAAACAATATACCCCCTCCCGTTGGTCAGTTTGAGCGGATATTTATCTTGATTGCAGTTTTAACAATTTTGGATGGAGAAACCCGCATTTACATTAACGATTAGTGATTTACAATTAATGCATGACTAGCGATCCCGAAAACTTGAATTCTGTCGACTTCTGTTTTGGTGGCTCGTTTCGACCGAGTGAGAGTGATTTCTGTTTGTTTTGTCATTATTCACGTTAATGAATGTGTGTTTTATAAATTCCCGCATCATGAATTTGAAGTTATTAGATTAATTCATCTCTGCACATCTTTCACTCGTGAATTTTGTGATTGATATTTGATTTAGTTAGTAAGAGTAGCGCTAAGGCTTTCCAAGATTTTAGTAAATTCAATGAAAAATATCTGCTCTAACACTCATTATGTTTGTTATCCTATAAAAGTGCAGTTTGTGACTGTACCTAGTTCTGCATGACTCATTGTTGCATATTTCGATTATTTGAATTTAAATTTACGAAAATTTAATTTTATAAATTATTCGACTTCCTTATTTTTTAACTTCAAGTATACAAATTTTGATAAAAGATTACCTAGATATTTAATTTTAAAAAATCGATTAACCCTTTTTAAGGCAGTGCTAAATATCTTACCATCTTCTTAAAATATGTTGCAAACACTATAACACCAAAACTAACCAGAAAGTGTAAATTCAACATGTAATGTCCCATTGTGTGAAGCTTCTAGTTTTGTTTTTTACCAGATTAATTAAAAATAATGTATTTGTAATTTAAATTGAATTCGGTTTTTCTATTACTTATTTCATATGTAATTAACATTTTCAATTTTGAAATAACTAATAATAAATTATTTTACAAAAGTGCATAGTTATATGCGAAATTATTTATATTTCATATTTTTTCTAATATATGTCATTAAAAGGTCTAAGTTTGTATTTGGGGCTGATAAAACAGTTACTATTTTTTATAGATAACTGTCACAGCAGAAGATTTTTTTAAAAATACTTAATGATAGAGTAAAATATGAATTTTGAAAGAAAAACAGCTTGTACTCGTTAAATCACTTTAGACATTTTTTTTCCATAGTAATATGAATTTGCAGAGCAAATTAGTTTGTTTAAGGAACGTTTTGTTTTAAGTTTTTACAATAGGATTGAAGTAACGAGCGAAATAGGTTTAACTAGAACGATGTTATGATATTAACATCCCATTTAAAGATACTCGTTTCTCTTTTTTTGTGTCGAATGATGAATGAAAATTTGGGCCGAATGATCTATTTTCCCATTCAAATTTTAAAGTACTGAGATGTATAGATGCATTAAATCGTATTTTCAGTGTGATTTTTAAAAAACTTTTATTCACCGTCCTGCGTCGTCCTGGCGCAGAAGTAGCACGTCTTTCATGTGATCTGTGCGTCCCAGGTTCGAGTCCCGGTTATGGCAGGGCTGTGTACTATCTGTCAGGTGTGTGCCTGCCTGTAAAAAGGGACCGTGAAACCGAATGTGGTGAGCGTATAGCTAGGTCGTACTTTTGGCTCTATTTAGCGTTACTTTAAAAACTAGAGACGCTCATTGGGCTTAAAATCGCTGATAGTTGTCGGTGCACTTGTCCATAGATATGTGTCATTAGTAACAATAGCAACTTTATTTACCAGATTATTTGATACCATTCAAAGTAGTCTTCCCTCAATTTTCTTCATACATTTCAATGAAACGTTTTTACTCCCCCCCACACATAAAATACTGGACATCTTGCATGAGATTGCCAAACGTTAAATAAGAAATATAAATCTTGGACGTTAATTTAGCATTTTTACTGCATCTATTGTTCGAATATATAGTTTATTGGGTTTTCCTTTAACCTATTGAAACCAAAATTTGAGACTAAATTACAGCTGTAATCACAAGAACACATATCAAATTTCATTGTTTTTAGTCTGTGTATTTGTCATTATTGCGATCATGCACTTGTGAAAGCACAGACCGACAAATGGTAAACGACTCGATATCTTTGAATCAAAATTTGAGTAGAATATATATTTAACCAAACTATGTGTCAAATTTTATTTGAGTATTTCACTGTAATATTTTGTCGCTGTCGAGGTCATTTGTATTCGAACAGCCAGGCAGACAGACCGATACTTAACCGATACCGATAGATACAGACCGATATTTTATTTTATACTCGACATAAATAACACACTTTCGGAATCATTCCTGTCTATCAGTAAAAACCGGTAAAATTTGATATCACGATTTAAACCTAAATTTGTATATTTCTAACAAATTTAGAACGAAATTCATTCAAAAGAAAAGTAAAAGTGTTCATTTACTTAAATTAAAACAAAAACTAAATAAATGTTTCGAAAGTAACAAAAAAAAAATTGCGCTCCTAAAAAAAAGATAATGTTATGAGACTAGGCACACAAAGGATTAAGAACTTTTTATTTATTCTTTTTTTAAAAATTCAATGGATTACTGAATCAAAGTTTACTGAATTTTGAATATTTTTTTTGAAAGCTTAAGTGTATGATTAATGCGCTTCTTTCTACTTGCACGAATCTCAACTTTCCATTGTTATTACAATTTTATGGAGGAATTTTATTTTCATGATTTATTACAGGTTTATATATAAAGTAATTCACTGCTACAAATATTGTGTCAGGCATTTTTTCTGCAAAAATGATCCTTCTATGAAATAATTCATTGAATTGAATTAAAAAAAGAATACTCTTTTTAACGCAGTGTCCTAGATATTGTTTCCGTGTCCCTATAATTCTCGGAAATTTCTTTTTTTTACAAAGTTGATTATTTAATCTTTGCAGCATTTAACATTTTTTTAATTAATGAAATTTTAAATTAAAAATATATTGGATTCATTGAAAAAGATTTTCTTCTTCTTATCTAAAAGTTATATTAAAACTCTTAAGCCCATATTTAGTTGATCGCGTGTTTTTGCTGCTTAATTATTTCCGCTATTTTGATCTTTTACAATAATTAGTATGAATGTTGTTGATTATAGAAGGTTACAAATTGTTATTCTCATTTTATTGGCACTGGAAACATGCCTTTCTTTCCTGAATAAAACTGCAGTTTTAAATTATTTGTTATTTACGATTAGACAGCTGTTTAAGACATTACCTTCAATTGCATTCCTTTAAAAGATTTTTTTTTCCGTCAGGCATTACTCTCAAGTCTTAAATTACTTCCGCTAAAGGTATAAAATACAATAAATATATTTAAAGCATTTTGAATTGATTGTTTAATTCTTTCGTATATTTTTTGAAACTATAATGTTAGATAGAAAATATCCATAAAAATTATGTGCAGAATATATGTACGGTTGAGATTATGCAGCTTTTTAAGTAGTTGTATATGGAAACAAAAAATTATTTTTATACAGGATGCTATGTCAATATAATTATAAGAGAATATTAGCACTGGGTTGACAATTATTATTATATTCACTTATATTTTTATTTTATATATTATGTAAAAACAGAATGCTATTCTGTCCCATAGCAAATTCAATACATAGCACGTGCTTGTGCATTGTCTTCTGCTGTTCTTTGATGGCATACCGTCCTGCCCAACCCCCACACCTCTGAAGGAATTCAAATATTCTATTAAAAATATCCCGATGCATTTGACATATTACATATCTGATAAGTAAATTCCATTTCATTAAGATATGCATTCATTCTCTAATCTTCTGAAAATCGCATGGATTCTATTTAAGAATAAAAATGTGTTTCAGTATAAAGCAGTTGCATATTGTTAGTCAAATGTTCGTTATTCTATATAATAATAAACTGTTATCATCGTCTTAATTAAGTATTCTTCAATTTCGCAATTAAATTTGTGAATTCTGAAGTACCTGTTTCAATAATAATAAATTAAAGCTTTTGTATTTATGTTTTTTTGCATTTATTGTTTTATTTTGTTTATGATCTTTTTTGCAATTATGGATTTTTTATTGATCGATTTTTGTATTTATGGATTTTTTATTTATTGATTGATTGGTATTTGCATTTATGGATTTTTATTGATTGGTTGATTGGTTTTTGCATTTATGGATTTTTATTGATTGGTTGATTGATTTTTGCATTTATGGATTTTTTTTATTGATTTATTGATTGATTTTTGCATTTATGGATTTTTATTGTATTTAATCATTAAAAAGATATTTTAAGAAGGCTGATAGAAAAAATAAATAAAAGGTGTCTAAACATTTTTGCGTTCAAATTTTTATTATAAATGGATGACACATCGCAACAAAAAAAATGAGCAAGTTGCTTCTGTTATTAATGCAATTCTATTTTTGTTATTTCCCGGTATAGTGTCCATCTCGGTCTTTTCTCCCAGATCAGATCTTGGCTTCTGATATGTGTGGAAAACACAGGTTTCCGGTTCGTTTGTTTTCGACTTACTCCACTGAATTCAATTCTGCATTCTGTACGGTAGATTTAATGAAACTTAATTACCCTCTGAAGGTGTCTAAACGTCTCCAACTTCATTACCTGGGTATTTTGCAATCCGATCGTTGAACTTGAAAACTAACCCTCCTGTCAAAAAGAACAAATGGGAGGAATGTGATTGAAATAAAATACAGTGGCACGCCGTCTTCTATCATAACTTATCTAAACAGAGACAGGACAAAGATTTTTATCAGTCAGGCAAGTAAGGATATAATAAATTTTCGTAAAATGTGGAATTTATTTTTATGACGAGCATTCCCATTGCAAAGCTTCTTGCAAATATTCTTATTAATACTTTCTATATTCATGTGTCAGTGAATATAATATCTGTCGGTGTTCTGGCGTACGGGTAGCGAGTCATCCGCGTGATCTGGGCGTCCAGGTTCGGGCATGGTTGTTCTTCTGTGTTCTATCTGTAAGATGTGAGAATGTATCCCCCTATAAAAAGGGGCTGTGCAAGCGAATGTGATGAATAAGAAGAAAAACCGTACTATTGGCCCTAGTTGGCTCTGCTACAAAACAAGAGACGCTGATTAGGCTTAAATCGCTGACTACCTCAGTGAGTTTCTCCATGGGAAGTGCCATAAGAAACAACAACAATAATGATTAACGCAGCATAGGTATATGGAACATGGTTTGTGGTCTTGACGTAAAATTTGCATATTTGTTAAAAATTTATTCCAATAGGACAAAGGGCGGAACTCCAAATACATATTCGATTCTCTTCAATGCGCTTATGTAGCTTACTTTAAGCTAGTCATAATTAAGTGCAACAAGTCGTGAGCACCTGCACTGCGGTGATGGATCAAGATGAAACAACAATATTTTTTTTATAGAAAAGCTTAGTTAATTAGCTGAATTAATCTAATTTTATTTTGTTTTATTATTTAATGCCTACTGCATTGAATGCAACGTAGTCAGTTTCGCGATACTGACGATAAATTGAACAGTTCAATGAAATTGCATAGTATTTTTTTCTGCCTCCATATGAGTTACTTCTCTTGTGTTGCTAAGTCTTCGCCATGTTTGTTGCTGCCTCTATTTAACAGATTGTTCAAAAAAGTGGTTTTATTGCAAAATAAATAAACATAATAAATGATTTCATTTCCCCCTACTCCTTATCTAATAGTCAATATGACCTTCTGGCTTATATCTTGTAATTGTTATTGAATTCCACTGTTATGGCACGAAAAATTTCTGAAATGTATCCCCTAATTGTTAGTAGAGAGAGGATTATCGTTTCCACTGAATTTAAAATGTTGAGAATAAACAGCGAAGTGAGAGCCTAATTATGACAATTTATTTTATAAGAATAAGAAACTAAACAAAATTAATTTATTGTTTCTATTATTATCTGTATTTTTTATTTTTATGCTTTTAAAACGAAAAAAAATATTATGTTGACACGGTGACTTTCAGCTTCCTACACGCTTAGCTTCTTCAATCTCAATAGTATTTTAACTATTTTCATATCTTCATGATATGACTGATTTTCCTGATAGTGTATACCAGATGAAGACCAATGTTTCAACGGGAGACAGTTGATGTCAGCGGAAGGCAGGATAAATTTTTTAAAAATTATGCCATTGTTATATTAATTTTGAAGAAAATAAATGTTTCTTTTATAGTATTTTTACCGCAAATCTAATCTAATAATTCGAAAATAAATTGAAATGGCTACTAGTGAATTAATTTAGGATATAAAGGGTTAAGATCATAACTCAATTATATAGAATTATTCTTATAACAAAATAAAGATATAAATAATATATACGATACATAGTCAAACATTTATTTTATTTGGCCAATGTACAGTCGAAATTCATAGAAACGTGGTCCTGAATGCGTGCGGTTTCGAACCGATCATTTTTATCTCCGATATTCTTCTTCGCAAGCATGTGTTGTTTGTGTGGCGTATCGTCCGAAACAAAATATTAAAATTCGTTTCCTCTGGAAACAATCGAGAGGCATAAAGTCGCGCGCTCTGGAGGGAAAAAAAATCTAAATAAAACAGTTAAAAATAATTTGACACGTGTTCTTTTACTCGCATCCGGTTTCCTTGAGTAAATAATAACAGCGAGCCTAAGTCGCTCCTTAGTTGGTAATGACGATGCACCAACGCAGAGGCTAACATGTGCGCCGCTCCGACTAAATTTACACTTCGGGACAGTCAGTTTTCGAATATTTCTGAGGATTCATCGCTCCCCCCCCCTCCCTCAGAAGTACAATGCCATTCAAATATCTTCGAGATGAAATTTATATATATAAAAATGAAATCTTCAACAAAGAAAGTTACAGTTATGATAGTGTATTTAAAAGAATCTTTCTTATTTTAATTATTTTTTACTTATTAATTTATTAACTATTATATAATTTATTATTATAAGTAAACTCAGTGACTCAGTTTGTATGGAATTCAGCTTTAATTACTTAAATCAATTAACTCTTAATAAAGCTCTGATTTTTTTAAAAATGGATTGTCATCCACAGTACATAAGTGTAGAAGAAATAACTCAGTGTTTTATTAAAAAGAAATAATTAGAACCAATATTGTGAACTAAATAAATACTGAATGATTAAGTGCCATTGAACAGCGAGTCAAATTATTTAAGTTTTCTCTAGATATGAAAGAAAAAACATCTGTAATTGTCTTAAAATTTATAATCTGAAATTTCCTTTTGTTCTATATCTAATTTGAAAATCTAAGCTAAGCTAATTTGAAAGCCATGACTTTGACCATTTTCGGACTATATGAAAAGATAAGCAATTAGTCAATAAAGGAAAAAAGCTTTAATCAGTAATGATTTTATAGGGTTTTTTTATTATTAATATCATTTCCAAAAAATACGTTTTCAAAAACGTAAGTACTGACAAAATTGAAAAATAGCGATTTAAAAATATAAACGTTACAATACAACCATAAATTTTAAAGCGTGGTTAAAATGTAAGAAATAAAACATCGATTAGTCATATATCGGCGAATTCAACGGTCGCCCCAGATGGTTTAACTGGCGTCAGTAGTCGAAATGAAAACTATCCATTCGAATGAAACGATGCAAATTAAAATGAAACATTATTTAAGAGTCTAGTATTTGAATTTTTTATGGAACATTTTGCTTTGGCCTAACAATTTTTCAGTTGATTAAGTAAAGGAGCCGGTTTTGTTTCTTATATGAATATTAAATTAATATAATATCAACAATCGAAATGCATGTCAATAAAAAAACTAAATGTAAAAAAGATTTGTTATCTTTGATTAAACAAATATTTTAACGATAAAAAACATATTTTTTAATCATTGAGTTTTTTATTCTTTTTTGTGCACCTTTATCCAAAAAAATTCTCGGACATAGTGTTTGAACAAGCCATCTCAACAAGGTATGACTGCTTCGTATTAGCCCAGTCCAGTTGGTGGTCAAATGGAAAATAAATCTTCTTTCTCGCCCACCCCCAGGAAAATTTATTAAGTATTTCTGCTTTCTTTCATACGAAGTCTTGATAAAATATTGTAATCGTCAAACGATTCGGACTCGAGAGTCTCAATAGTTGCAGATCACCCGGTCTTCATCTGTCTGCAGGTGATAAAGGTAACTAGCTAAAAAATTTATCTAGACGGGTGAATTTTGTGTACACATTTATTACTCCAAATGTGTAGATTTCTATAAAATTTTGATCAAAATTTATTTATAAGAAGTTAGCCTCTCCGACAGTTTGAATATAAATTAACAAGATAGCTGCGAATCAAACAGAATTAGATGCAAAAAATTCTCTACACAAAATTAACATACTTAGGCTAGACACCTGTCAAATTTTAAGCCATATTGAATTAGGGATTAAATGTCTGTATGTATATCTGTACTTTCAGAATCTTGTAAATGCGATAAATCAAAAACTCAGACTTAAATATATCAAAATTCATACGTTTTTTTTTTTTTGAGACCAATGGTTGCTTTTTTTCAAATTTTGATTTCTGTCAGTTACGAAGAAACCCATTTAAAACAGATTCAAGTTTAAGAGTATGCGAGAAAGTTGTGGAGAGACTACTCCCGATGTGTAATAGATCACAATACCGATGAAGCATAAATATTTTGTAGCCTTTCTATTAACATCTAGAATATTACATAATGAGGAGCAGATGAACATACTTTATATTGTGTGATATTACAATTCTTGTTTTTCAGATTTATTTTGCACCTATTTGACATTTTGTTTTTATTATATTATTGATTGGCGTCCTCCAGACAAAAATCATAATGAAGAAACAGGAAACCGTGAGAGAAACAGGGATACTGACGTTTAATTTTATGCACAAGTCGCATAAATTAATTCTCTTAAAAGGAGAGGAGAAACTACTTTTAATTCGCAAAACGTGAGTTCAAAATTGTTAATTCTGCTTGTGAAAAGTCGTCTTTAAAGTGTTTATTCATTGGTTGGAAAATATTCGTTTCATGAATCATCAAAACGATAATTCAGTTCTTGAATTGAATGGGAATATGCGTTTTTCGCGAGTCGCTTCATCAATGGCCGTCAAACGCGAAACTGTATTTTGCTGAATGCGGAAATAGCGATTCCATGTTGCTCCGGCATTTTAATGAGTGAAGTGAAATCGTTTGACTTTGATACTACGTACAATTTCTATCCTTTAAAGAAAAATTTACGAACAAATCATTTATGGCGTTTGAGTTGCCTCTCTTAATTAATATTGCGTGATAACGATCTACGCGATTATTTAATACGTAATTCTTATCTATATTATTACAAGACCGAGAGCTTATTTCTTTCAATATTGTTCTCGTGCATTATTTTATGCATAAGTTAGTACAAAAAAAGTATTCGATTTTTTTAAAAAATATAACATTTACCTGAAAATTTGACAAAGATATTTTGGAGTATTTTGCTACAAATATAGATTATTTGAAACTGTTTTTTGATTCATATTTTAAAGGACTTTACAATTTCTAGGATGAGAAGTTATTAAATTAAGAGCCTGATCCTGCTTATCGACAGTTTCTCAGCACGCAACGAATCGCTGAGACGTTCAGCCATTAATTTTCAGTTGTTTGAAATATAAATCTAATTTGGAAATTTATTACATGCAAAAATTCAAATTGGATAGATGCATTATGTTCGCAAATTTACTTTTTGAATTGGTTTTTGTGAAGCAAAATCGATATGCGAATAAAAACATTTATCAAAAAATATATTCTGTCTATAAAGAAAAATTGACGTGTTAAATTCATTATTATCAATATTGTATGTCAAAAATATGAGGTCATTGTTTGAGTGCGTCTTGGAAAACATTTAGTTTTTGGAATCAAAATTTGTTTAAGTCTATAGACTGATTATTATCTTCAAGTTTACATTCACCCAAGATTTCTTTGAAAGAGCATTTTAAATGCTGGGTTTTTTTTTGCTGACGTCATTGGTTTTCTTGTCATGTAGCGCATGATTGTTTACTTGATGAATTTTGTTTATCTTCGCACATTTTTATTCTTTCTAAATATCTTTTGTTTGTTAGGCAGTTTTAAACATGAAGTATCTTCTGAATTATATTTTATGTTTCCTTTTTATTTTTTTCATTTACCAAGAAGAATATTGCATTCGCAAAAAAAAAAAACATCAAATTTTAGCAAATGCAATATTCTTCAATTCTGAAGAATTTCAACGATTTTTCTTAAAGATCTTCCTAAATATGAAAAATACATTTTTGGCATTATATGTGAGTACAATAACTCAGCAAATAACGATTAAATTGCTTTGAACTGATTTGGACGAAATTTGATATATTTCAAATTCATGTCCTATCAAATTTTGAACGAAATGCATTAAGAGGAAGTCTAACCATACCACACATATAGCGATTGCCACTTTCCAGCGATTAATCACTAAAGATCGCATTGGTTTTAATTGGTTTTGAAAAAAGCACCCAAAAGGCGCGTTGTTTTTTAGTGCGTATGTTTTAACCACATCCCGGCGATAAATCACTAAAGATCGAATTCTAACAGACTTTTTCGTCACTAACTTTTGCCAGTAGCATGTAGTTAATAACCAGCAAGTGCATTTATTAAAGAATATGCAAGAAAGTTTAGTGGAAACTGCGAACGCTGGTTTTAATTTTGGATTTAATGAATTACCTGTGTCGGGAACGTGTCGAATTCGTTAGAGATATTTAAAGCTGAAGAAATTCTTTGAGTTAATTCTATTCCGAATTTTCTGGTGTCATTTATTTGTGTCAAATTTACGCTTCAAGACTATTTTAAACCACCCTTTTTCCACTTGTTTATTTTTTCTGTTAATTTTGTTTCTTATGGGCTTGGAATCTTTCAGTTAAATTATTTATAATCAATAATAGATTATTTTCGATAATAGCTTGTAGTTTTCATATGATTTTGCGGCTTTTCCTCCCACATCTTCTATTACCCGTTCCGTGTCTTCCGTCTTCTTTATCTTCCTCAGAACAAACCTGTTCCTCTTTTGTCATTAATCTTGTGCAGTGTGTGTGGATTTGACATTTTTGAACCTCTTCGGGAGTTGGGCTGCAATCAAATGTTGCTTCCCGTCCTTTAATAATGTTTCAAATTTATCATAAAGCAAAGAAAGGCGAAAAATAAATGCTTCGAAGTGATGAAATGCAGAGCAAGTTGAAAAATATATCTCTTGGGAAAAATTATTTAATTTATATCTTAAAATGTAAAAGAGAAGCAAATAATTGACTTCGTTGATATTTAGTCAATCGCTTTCGGCAAGTATCGAAAATGTACCCTTAATATTCTTTCTTTCGAAAACGTTAAATAATGTTACTTCTGATTTATAACGATTATTTCAATTATTTTTTGTTTTTCATGTGATTTTTTTTTCATTTACGATTTTATTATGAACTTAAAGAAAATTTTCTGAATAAAACGTCTCATGTTAGGGAATAAAGCATGAATTATATGAAATTTCTATTTTACTAAAATTAATATTTATATAAAAAGATGTGAGCGACTAAAAATAATGCTGCTGAACGTTAAATTAAAAAAATCAGACCTTTTGGCTGATTGTGTTTTTAAGAAAGTGAAATTTAAAAAAGATTGGATAGAAATCCTGAAAAACAAATTTTTAAATCAAGAGTCCTGATCGTGCGTGAAGGGGTACACCACATTAGGTTTACAAATAGATAACATTCCATAGAATATTGCTTAGTGCAATATGGAATATTGAAAGTTGTTCGATATCATTCTACATTGTTCAATATTTGTATTTCTCCTCATCAGGTTCCCAAGTATTACAATATTCCGCATAATATTGTTTTGTAATATAGAATTTTGAACCCTGTTCGATGTCATTCCACATTGTGCGATAAATGTTTATTGCTGGCACATATAAATCACCTACAATTCAATTTTGACCATATTTTTAAAAAATTCTAAATTCTGCAACAGTTGTTCAGTTTCTTTGTCAAAATTCGTTTTTTCTTGTGAAGTCTCAAATAACTTCCTCAATTAATCCAATAAACTTCCACATCTTTATGAATTATAACTTTCTTCTATTTTTTAATGTTTTTCTCAATTAATATCATGATTTTAAACATATCCCTTTCTTTACAGCTTTAAATAGATATTAAAAATAATACTCCAACAGAGTATCTGAACCCTAAATTCAAGTCTGCAATTCTTTCAACAGCAGTTAAATAGTCAAATTTTGGCCTTAGCTGATCAGATTTTGGTCTAAAATCGAAATTTTGATGTATGTTCGTAGTATTCGTACTTTAAATCATTTAGGAATGAGAAAACTGTTTTGCAAATAATTGCATGTTTTTGTTTTAACGTTTTCGAATTTTTAAAATTCTACTTATATTTTAATTTCTTTCTTTTACGAAACCTTAATGCATGCATTAATTTTCTTTCTACTGGTTTGAAACAGCGAATGATTTCTTTTTATGTTGTTCAACTAAAAAAATCATTAAACGCAGAAGTTATGGTTTAGTAAGGAATGGATACTAAATTGGCAATGCTGATAAATTTCTCAACCAATTTGGCGAAAAGAAAAAAAAAGTCGGAAATTCCGGCGGATTTCGCATGTAAATATTTATGGTGGTTACTATTTTTTTCATCTTACTCTACGGAAACTCAAGACTTAAAAATATCTTAACTCGATTATAAATTGAGATAACCATAGATTGAAATCACTTGTGAACCAACATAGCCATGTTATTTTTTAAAGTTGGGACTTCTACTTTAATGTGTGAATTTTTTCTTCTTATTTTCTGCTATATGAAGTATTTAGGAAAAAAATTTTTTAAAAAAAACTCCATCGCCAAACATAGATGAATTTCGTCATTTTAAATTGCTCCGAGTTCGACTGAAAACATTTAGGACTAATCCCGTTGTATCTGACAGTAAATTTAGTAAATAAAATGCCTTAGAGATTAGTGAATGGAATTTAGCAGATTATTAAATTCCAAAACTTTTTACTTCCAAACAGTACATCTATAAAAAATTGTCCCAAATCTGTTAATGAGTAGATATTTTACTATATTTTCTGAACACTATTCTGCTTGCCTTAAAAAAAACGACCGTGATTTGCACTGATTATTTAAGCACCACACAATGTTATCCTGCAATTTATTTGCCCATTTTAATCGAATTTAACCCTTTGCACTTCGAAGGTGCTTCTGACTCACCATTCATGATTGTGCACCATTTTGATGTTTTATTTATTTATTTTTCAAATTTAATTATTAAAAACGTCTAAATTATGGTTAAGAGATGTAGATTAATTTTTCAAAGAAATTCAACTTAAAAGAATTGTGTATATTTATTTTTCATAGCAATAAACAAATCTTTGTATTAGCTGAATAATTTTGTATCTAATTATTTTTCTGAGCGCAAGGGGTTAATAATTTTCAGAACATTCACAAAAACGAGGTATTTTTTTAAAAAAATGTATCCAAATTTAACATTCCTCGCGTAATTCGAACGTTATCATTGTTGATGAAAATCGCCAACACTTTTTTTCCCATAACTCTGTTATTATGTTTTTCAATGAAATTGTCTGCTCCAAATAACCACTTCATTTTCATTACCCTGATAAGCAGATCTTTTATCGCCTTATGTTACTAAATTGTAATTAATTAAAAACTTGTTCACATTCGTGTGCAATACTTTCGAATTAAAATTAAAATTATAGATAAGTAAGCGATATCACGAGTTGCTCCGTACTTCCGTGTTCTAATCAGAATGAGAAGCAGTTGCATGAAAGAAAAAATTGGAAACCATTCGTTTCCTGTGATAATGTATGCCAAACTCCTTCGATTTATATTCGTCCGAGTTTGTTTAATATCTTCTGCACATGAGATCTTTATCTTCGGGTTTTCGCTACTGTGTATTTAAACTCTCCATTGTTCGAGTTCCTTGCTTTTTGGCCTTGGTTTAGTTAGGTGTTTTCTGTGAAAAATAATGGGAATCATGCTGTCACTTATAAGTGCAGAATTCGTGTCACAGATGTTGCTGATCCTGTGAAACTACCAATTGGGTGTGGATGGTTTTGGATCGAAATATTTGGGGAAAAAAAGACAATACTGTAAAATAAAGTGTGAGGGAAAACTGCCTGTGTAAGATACATATTCTATTGTTTTTCTTGTCGACACTTTTTAATAATAGAGGCACTTTCCTACGCTGTAGTAGTTTTCATTCTTATGCTATTTTAAATTGAGCAATGCTTTTATTCTTAGTGCGGATAATTATTTGCTAATAAAATGCTTGTTTTGAATAAAATTTAATAAAATTCGAAAGAAAAAATGTTTGTTAAATTTCTTTAACTCCTTCACCTTCTCAATATGCTAAGAAGACCTGATGAGTTTAATATCGCCGTTTACAATATTGCATATATGTTTTTACTTTTTAATTTAGGAATTCTTTAGTATTTATTGGTTAATATTTCAAGAAAATTCATGTAAAAAATTACTGTTTAGAGTTACAATTTTAATTTTAATTGCTAAATATCTGCAGACATTCAGCATATATGAAGAAACCACTTCTACTGTTGCAAGACTATGTGATTAAATTAATGAGTCAATTACCTTTCTGTTCACCGAATGTGCCTCTGACGAGGGAAGTTGTCCTGTGACAGGTAACAACATGTTATCTTGACTCAACCTCAGTTCTCTCCAAAGCTGTGGCGTCATCCAGAGATTAGGATTAATATTAGGTCAGGTCGATGTAATCGTTTAGTGATGTATATGTACCGAAAGGTTAATAAATACTGTACTTCTCAATCTAATTGAAAAATTTTATGTTAGTTACAAAATTTGACTTGAAAATAGTAATGAATTACTTGATGCAAAATGACTTCACTCCTCGTCTTGATATTTTTCGAGAGTACATATACCTAATATATCTTATTGTCTTTATTTTATTTATTGGTATTATTTGCCTTGCACATCGGATACCCCCCCTTCAGAAACAGCGAACCTTGTTTTTGCAAGTAAAATTACTTGTAGATTTTATCAACAATTATTGATGGGGTTTTTTCCCTTTTTATTTTTTATTTATTTTTCAAAAAATACAGTTCTCTTGAGAAAATATCCTGGCAACTTTCTTGATCGTGCCTTAAAGAAGAGCATGGACGTGAGCCTGAATCTGTAGCTTAGACTGACGAAATACCTTTTATTACACTGGACATTATCATTGACTTGTGAAATCGTTTCTTCTACTATCCGAAAAGAAAAGAAAAAGATGCCGGAATCACACTTTGCCTTGAACATTCGAACGCTTCCCGAAACATTACAAGCTATCTGTGGAATGGATGACATGTTTCTCTCCGTTCGAAAGTGTCCGTTTCCCGCTGTACTAACAACTTCTTTATTTCGTCTTTGATACAGATGACAGTTTCTATGGGCCATTAACTGCCTGAAGTGTTACTTCATCTCTTTCGGAGGAAGGAAGGGGGGAGGGGAGGATAAAAATTGGCTCCGATAAAAATTGTCATTTTTACCACAGAGACGGCACAATTGAAGTCGGTGCGGAGTGAGGATTTCGAACGAGCGTGGTTGAGGCTTGTCAACGATGTAAAGTGGAAGAGTGCAAAAAGGTTAATAAGAGCTGACAGTTTCGCGGAAGGATGCGTCACTGCACGAGTTTCTGCGCCCACCAACCAGTGCAATTTGTAAACACTCAGAGGGACAGGCCGGAAGTTAAACGCTGCTCACGTTAAACGATCGCTTGCAGAAATTGTGTTCACGGTAAAAAAAAAAAAGCAGAGAGGGAGATACAGAGCATGCTTTCGCTGTTATTTATGTGTAGGCAAATACCATCCCTAGTCTCGGGTTTATTTTTTGATCCTGTTGTATGATGTTTATCTTTTAGATAGTAGCTACGCTCCTCGTTCGAGTGTACACTGTCCAGTGAGAGGAACTAATGCTGGACAGGGCACCCAGGTGTTGGGGGTGCATGTTTCATTTCAGTGCAACCTTGCCATGTCTCATAACTCATGATGGCTCCCTTCCCTCTTAGCAGGGGAACGGTGGCTACTCTTCATTGCAGGAGTGGTTCTCCTTCGAATTTGTTGCTGCAATAAAATCAGAAATAAATACAATGGCGATGTAAATATAAAGTATTTATTCATTGTGTCATTGTCTGTATCTTGCGAATAAGATTGCAGTGAAAGTATTTCGATCTTTCCAAAAATTAATTAAAATTTTTTTCTTTCCAAAAATTAAGAATTAAATTATCATTAAAAATTCGAATATATTTAAGAGTTTGTTTCAAAACCCAATAGATTCAAGCTTAATAAACAAATTGTTTGATATTTTCGAGTATAAATTTTTGACTCGTTTTCTGATCTTATGAGTTTTGTGCGTTTGTGTCGATTTTAATGTTTTTGATTCTTCATTATACGAATAGCTTAGAAGTAGTGCCGTCTGACAATGATAGGAAAGATTCTAAAAGTCCACAATATTGTTAATAGTGAATAAAAGAATAGAAGTCTTTTAAAATAAAGAATATTTTCTTTTGAATTTATTAATAACATTTAAAAATTTATTAAGGATGTGTCCTTGAAATATTGGATGATCTATATCAGTTATTTGAAAAATATTACTATATTAATACATTTAAAATAAAGGTATTAGACTAGTTGTGATCTCATAAATTTTTATTCATGGAAATTGATATTTTTTAAATGAGATCTGAATATAAAGTGTATTTAATAATTCTTCTTATTTTAAAATTGTATATCCTCTAATATAAATCATACACAAAGTGGGCACGAATAAAAAATTTAGAATGAAGGAAACTGTAATATTTTTTCTTCCCCAGACTTTGTAGTAAAAAATAATCGAAAAAGTTACTTTTAAAATGCTGTCCTTTTTTTTTTGAAGTTTTTAATTTAATTCTTTTTTATTTCAAATTTGCTTTCGTTATTAATAAATTTTCATTTTATAACATTTTGTCTGTTGGAGTTACAGTAAAAATTTTTGAAATATTAGAAAATTTACTTTAGAAGAGATATTTATGACACCAAGATGAAGAGCTCTCATATAAATCATAGTATATTTGGATTAATGAATTATTTATTTTTTATAAAGAAATTGCAAATTAATGTCTGGAGAACTAGATTTTTTAAATCATTGATTTTTTTAGAATTTTTTATTTAAAAAAAAATTCTTTTAAGAAAAAACAATACTAGCTCTTGCCGCTTAATTTGTGTATCGCATTGAGAATTTAAAATCTGTTTTCTGGGACTTTGTGACAAAGTACCCTTCTAAAGGAAAGTTGGTAGATATTGTGGGAATATTCCGTCATCATTTTTCTTATAATTCTTCAAAATAATACTCCCTCTCTATATAAACGCTTTAATACCCTCATATTGTTAAAAATAACATATTGATACTATCAAATTTCATCATTGTTACTCATTAATAATAAATCGTGTGTTAGGCGTAAGCCCCACTTAAAATAATCTTGAACAAATTTTATATTTAAAACGAGTTAAATTATCAAAAATTCTTTGCTACACGTAATCTTTCTTCATTGTACAATTTTCTATAAATTACATTTCCTCTTTAACTAAAGTTCTTTTTTGAAGATTTCCAATAAATTTTCCAAAATTAATTCCCATATTCGCGTTATTCCCCATCAATATTTACAGTAAGATCTTATAGGATGCAAGAATACATTTTTGTATTCTGATCTCTATTATCTTGGACAAAATTTCAACATCCCATATTTCTTCATAATTTACATTTTATTTCTGAATATGGATATCAAACATCGACAAAGAAAATATTTATAATGTAATAAGGGAACTATTTCTGACATTATATTTCATGTTTCTTTTTTTTTTCTGAGTAAGAATTATTTTAATTCTTCTTACATGTATTTCCAATATCAGATTTTATATTAACTGTGACTGTTTAATCGCTTAATACTATTTCTCTCACGTATGTTGAATCTGATGGAAATAAATAATACAACATACTTATTCCACTAGATTTTTTTTCTTACAAATAAAGAAGCTCACTTAAAAACCGGTCCCTTCTCCTACTCCCGTCAATTCTACTTTTCAAAAAACAATAAAAAAATTAATATTTAATAAGTACCATTTGGAAAAAATTTTCCTCAAAGTAATTTTTTAAAGAAAAATCAAAGGTTTTTCGGAGATTACTTTGTATCTCAGTTCCTGAAAATAAAAGACGCCTCCCTTTTTTTATTCATCGTGGTATTAGTTTTTTTATGAAATGTTTTAATATTTAATTTTTAACGAATAAATTGTTACTCGCGTCTGTGCAAGGGAGTTTTAATATTGGTGCAAGATTTTAAATAAGAGTCCGCTAAATGTTTGTTTCTGTTTTATAATCGTATTTATTTCAATTACTTTGAGAGATTTATAAAACGACATTATGACAATAGAAGCATTCATATTTTGAAAGATGCGCACTTCGGAGGTTTTTAAAATTTAGATTTAGTTTAATTTAAAATTGTGTGAAATCTTCACATTTTTTCACTTAGAAAATATTATTTATATTTGATTAGCTTATCTATGATACAAGATAAATGTCTCGGAATTTTAATGAATTTTTTAGAAATGTTTTAATTATATTTTATGACAATTATTTTCTGTATTGTTAAGGAATTCAAATTAATTCATTTTAATTGTAATTACAATTTTTTTATTATGAACTTCATTTCCAATGTTGATAATTCACAATATGAAGTCGTATATATTTTTTAATATTACTAAAAAAAGATTAACCAATCATCATAATTCGTACCTAGAAATTCTAAAGAACATTTCAGATTTGCCTTAGTCCGACATATATGTAATTATCTCGTTTTGTATTTCTTTATAATCATAATAATTAAATATTTGTGCTGTAGATATGAAATTTGGTATGTGATCTCCTTGTATGTAGATTTTTTGTTTTAATTTGGAATAAAATCCAGTCTAAGGGAATATTTTGTCTTATCTGCCCAATATCTGCAAAACGTACCGCTCTGGATGAATAAAATTTGTTGTACGGTTTTAGTATGTAAAGTGGATATCAGTACCAAACATTAAGTCAAATACCTCTTCGGTATATAAGTTCAAATAAATGTGATATTTTTAAAGAAATTTTAGTTTTGTGTATTTTTATGTTTGTAGAAAAGTTTCCAGACTTATAGTTGGCTTTTTTACATGTACAAAAATGTACATTTGAGCATTCGTGGCGATCACGGCTTTATTCAGGGCCCATTATTTAGCTTATGTTTAAATATTACGCAATATCATCTAGAGAATATCTATGCTTGTTTGTACTTTTCTACCCACAAAGTATAGAAAATGCAATGTATAATCGTCATAAATTCGAACTCAAGATTTTTTATTATCTCCCCATTTCAAATCTATCTTGAGTTCTAAAAACATTTCTGATATTATGTCGTGAACTCGATAACTCAAAAAATCTTCGAACTCTATGCATGAACTTTAATATATGACGTCTCCTCCAAATTTGTAAATTTCATCAAATTTCAGAAGAAATATATTCTAAAGACGTCTGTCTGTGAATTCACTCTATTGCCGCAAGCTGAAGATAATTTGCTGAATAAAATTGGGACTAAGTTTTGACATTTAAGGTCTATCCATATAAGATTTAGAAGAAATCTATTTCAGGATAGACTGTCAATGTTTAATTTAAACTAAAAATATTAACATATAAAAAATGTTAATATTTTTACTTTCACAAAATATTAACATGATAGTCCCTAAATGCAGTAATGTAAGGTTATGAATTGTGGTGGATGGTTTTATATTGATTTGATAGGAAAAGATGTATTTAAAATTCACATTCAATTTTCTTATACTTTAACAGTATCCCAGAAATGATTCGCCAAAGATCACAGACGAAAACGGCTGTAATAACTATGTTGTTGTTACTTATGGCACTTGCCATGGACAAGCTCCCCACTGTACAGCAGCAGATTTAAGCTGAAAGGAGCGTCTCTTGTTTTTGAAGTAGCGCCAATGAGGGCCAAGATTACAACTTAGCTACGCACTCGCCGCACATTTGCTTGCACAGACCCTTTTTACAGTGGGGGGGGGCACAGTCACACATCTCACAGATAGAATAGAGAAGAACAACCATGCCTGGGTCGGGACTCGAACCCGGGACTCCCAGAACACGAGGAAGACGCGCTACCTTTGTGCTAGAAGGCCGGCTGAATAACTGTTGTTTGCCAATGACGTTTTGCTAATAAATAAAGAAATACATATATACAAGAAATACATATATTTTGGGGGAGAATTTCTACTGATTTTATATTAAAACTCTTTTTTTAAGTATATTTTTAATAAATTTTATGTATTAATTACAAATTAAATTTAATACAAAAAAGTAGTTGAATTTATTATTTTTTCATAGTTTTTACGCTTCTGAACACAATAGCTATGTTCTAAAATATAATTTAATGGATAAAAATTTTTAAAAATTAAATTTATTTTCCCTGTTGTAGTGAGATGATAGATAGATAAATAAAATTGTCTTGGTCCATATAATTGTAAAAAGAATAGTTGAGAGATCGACATTAAAAATGTATTATTTTATTAAACTAAATTTGAAGTTTAAGAATACTTTGAGGTCTCATGCGGTTCAATCAAAATCAGTATCTGAATCAAAAAAAAATGTACGGACATTTTTTTCATATTACATTATTAACAAGATAGCTGGTAGCTAAAATGCTGGTAATTAAATAGTACGGAAAATTTGTGTTTGATTGTTTTAAAAATAAGAAGAGAAGTGGGTTTGTTTAGGGTTTTTTGTCATAACAAACTTATAAATCGTTTCTGTCTGCGGTTTAAAACAAACAAATTCTAAAAACCTTTGTTTTCAAATTATTTTATTTCCAATTTCACAAAATGAAATAGTATTTTTTCATTAACTTCAGATTCCTTTGTATGGTATAAGTGTCGAAACGTTTACAAATAACTATATATTCAGTTTTATATACAAATATCATTTATTATAGTTTATTTCAATATGTTTTACCCTTAAGGTGCAAATGTTTATCTAATTCCGGACCAAATACTCTTATACATGATTTGATATTTCTACTAGGATAGTATAGAGATTTTTTTATTGCCTTATAAAAATTTTATCCCTTTCTTTTTGCTGTTTTTTTTAAAATTCATTACTTATCAGAGTCACTGAACTTCTTGTGCCACATGATATATTAAATCCAGTGCATAGCCATCAACTTTTACTACTTAATCCACGTTTTTCTTTTCCTGATTTTGCTTCAGTACTTGTTTATTTTTTAATAACTTACTTTTTTTGTCAATCAACATTTTTAAAGAAGAATGCCGGTTAAAAACATTGAACCAAACGACGTGGTAGCGACGCGTGAAGTGTTAGAATAATTAGTTCCCCCTCCTCCCACATGTATGAAAGAGGAAATTTTAATTAATTGAAACTTGTTTTAAAATATTAGCCGAGATGAATAAATGATTGTCCTGCTGGAGTCGAATTAACGAAATTTAGTAATTAATGAAATTAAAAAAAATAAGACGGCTGTGTTTTTTCCCTTCGAAGTAATCGGATTAAATCTTGGGAGTATTCTAACTTGAAATGAGAACTTGAATTCTCTCAAGTGACGAAGATTTTTATTGTGTTGATAATTGCCCGTTCTGTTTTTGCACTTTTTCAAATGTTAGCTTTATTGAAATTAAAATGAATTATGAATTTCAATATGCTTCTACAGTGTAGAGTGGCCCTTTAAAGGAGATAAAATTTTTCTCCATCCTCCCCATTTACCCCCAACTATTTAAAATTATTTTTAATATATGATTTATTGGATATTAGTGCACTTTTCACGGTTTCTACACTTTCAATTTTTTATTTCATCGCTGTATATTGCCGGATATATAAAAAGTCAATTATTAGGTATAATGACTTTTCTTTCGAAAAAAAAAAACGTATTATGGATTCAAGATTATTTCTTTTCAGTTCACATTTTTAAATCCATTCCAAATTTTCTGTATAATTATTTCGTTTCTAGTAGTGCAGTTTTCAATTCTGTCCAATTCAATTTTGAAGTATGTTTCCAATTATTATAAATAAATTCAGAAATATAGTGATTTTTCAGAAGTAATTTTTTTGATATTTAATGATGTACCTCATGGGAGTTTTAAATTAAATGTAGCAATAATTTTATGAATAAAACTGTAAAAATTATTCATATATGTTCTTTGCTCTTGGATAATAGATTCAGTTTTGTTTATAAACTGGACTGTTGAAATCGAAAGAACAAACTATTAGAGGAATTGTAACAATTTTAATTTAATTAAATTTTTTAAAACATCTGTTAAAAGATATTTCACCAACTCATATTCACTTAACAAAAAGTATTAATTAAAAACAGAAGTGCCAGAAGAAAATAAATTAACTTCGGCAATGAAAAAAGTGTGCGAATTTACAATATGTCATTTTACAGTGAAAATGGCTTAATATTTCCGCCAAAAAAGGAACTTGGGAAAAAAAAGGTTTAAATTAATTCTGGAGAATTATGAAAAAATCAGATAAAATAGTATGATAATGAAATTAATATCGTGATAAAGTTATTTTTTTCTTTTTAATTTTATTATGTTGTTAGAATTATTTTTATGTTGTGATTTCTTCAAAATTTATGGTGGGGGAAAAACTTTGAATTATTTAACATTCATTTTAGATCCTTTTAGAAGGGCATAGGAGCTGATTATTATTAATACATTTTAATATGTAATAATTTTGTAAAAGTTATAACTTTTTAATAATTTTTTTTGATAAATTAACTTTTATACTGTTAATCCTGCCAGGTGCCTAGGAAATGCATGTTAAAAACCCTTAAGGATGGTGGGATGTATAATTCTAAAATGGGCGTACAATTATATCTGTAATTATAAACGCACACTAATTCTGTAAATTTTTTAATGAAATTACACAATGTTTTTTACCAAGCTCCAGAATATTCTGTGCGCGCTGAATATGAAATTACAGTAAGTACTTTTTTGTGTAAGACTTAAAAATACATAAAACATGTTTTGGGACACATAAGTTTGTTGAAAAAATTTCCATCTATACATATAATCGTCCACCACCATCTTCAATTCTGGGTGGAGTTAAAAGTAATCTGAACCTTTTGATAATGCATCCTTGTCGGCTGCGAAAATCCAGTGTTTTTTTCCCTAGCTGCTATGACAGAATTTTTATAATCTTTAAATTGAAAGATACTTGAAAGATTTAATTGAAAGATAATGTACACTTAAAACCAAGCATGAATTAAAGTAACTGACAGGATCATAAATTCGTATTTTATTTTCATTTTTTTATACTGGATTGTAGAAAATGTTAATGATTTAAGGTATGAAATTATTATTATTTGATAATAATAATTCATATTCTCTCATCAATTGTAACTCCAAATATTTTCTTTCGGCTTTATTTTTACTTTATATTCGGCGTTGCATGTTTTTCTCCTAGTAGTTTCATTGTTTCGAACCGATTTTATTCATTACTTTTTATTTGAATAAGGATACATAATTTTTCATATTGCTTTATATTTATATATAAAATGTACTAAAAATATTTTTTATTTATTTACTAAGCATTCTACCGATATCCATATTTTTCACTACAACTTCTGTTAGTTTATCAGTGATTGTGATATCCGATATATTTTTTAAATATCGCAGCAATCCATCATATATTTTTTCGTTTTCAGACCAGAAGATTGTTTTCAGCAGCTCGAAACTTAATTATTTCTAATACTTCTATATTTAATATGATATTATTTCTAAATGCACTCTGAAGACCAACTTCACATGATCGAATAAGTAAGAATGTAATTAAGGTTGAACAACCTTATATAAGTTTTCCTCATAGGCGATAGTAACATATACAAATGAAAAGCACTCGAGAAACAAAACTGTTTGGTGACGGAGATAAATGAATTGTTAAAAAATACATAAATCTTTCAGCAAAACAGTATGTTTTGTCTCTTAACCATTAAAATCCTTTTATTTTTTAATTATTATAATCATTCTGCTACATGATTCAAAATTTTTATTGTGTGGCTGTTCTAGAAAGTGTGCCGAAAGGCAGCATTGTCAAGTTTTCTGAATATTTTATTATGCTATTATTTATTTCGATTCGTCATAAAATTGTCTCTATAAATTATCTAACACTGAAACTGTTTAATAATTAATGGTTGAAGAAATTATATAATTTTTATTTCATATTCCTGATAGATCTTGGCATTTGAATGTGCTAATAAATTTTAATTTATTATTATTGTCGATCAGCAAACATATTTTAGCCTTTGCTTGACTAAATAGTAGAAACATTTGAAATTTTAAAACTTTGATTTATTTCATCACGGGAGGCGTATCGTGATGTCCGATATGAGAAGCTGTGATAAAACTGACATCCATTTACGCTGCAACACGAGAGACCAAATTTTTCCTTTCAGTGGTTTTACTGTGAGATTTTGAATCCACATTGCGACACAATGTGGTGCTATGAGTATTCAATGGTTTTGCTATGAGATTTTGATAGGGATTTCTTTGATACGTGTCGATTCAAAGGATATTTTAGGCATCTTTAAAAGATTGCTGCAAGCATTCGGTATTTTATCCCTTCTCTCAGAGAATGAGAAGCTCAGCAGTTTTGTAGAGCGCGTGTTGAATTCATCAAATGAAAAGTAAGAGTTGGATCAGGAAATAAGAGAACATTTTAGAGTGGTATTAGTAGGAGCTATTTTAAGATAAAAATTAGGAAATTAAGAATTAATCTTAGTTAAAATTTTGAAAGAACAAATTCATCATTATTAGTATCTATTTTTTGCATTCTGAAGGCGATCTTTTTTTTCAACTTTTACAAAAGTATACTCTAACCCAATGAACGAATTATCAAGTTTGAAATGGAGGATGTAATCAATTGGTGCAATTTTGATCAAACACTGAATTTGTTTACTATATGATTTTAAAAAATGAGATTATTTTACAAATCTGTAGAATGCAAAGGCTCAGTTAGAAAATTAAGTACATATCTATGGTAACATATTGATCATTTAGGATTTTGAATACGAAAATAAATAAATAATTATTAAATGATCCTTTTGCAATCAGATAACTAAATCAACTATTTCATTTCACATGTAAAAACATTTCTAATTTTTTCCCCTATATTCTACAAATTTTTCAGTTCAATCCATAGTTTCTTGCTGTGTTGAAATAAGGTATGGATTGAATGCCATCACTTTTTTAGATTCAAAAATATTAAGATTCACGTGTTTCCTTTTTGTTGTTCCTTGAATTCCACAGTTTAAATTCATTCGAAAATAATAATCAGTAATGATTTCTAAACAAGTCAATCAAAACAAATGTTTCGAAAATTCTTCTATTGAGTTGAAAGAAAAGAAAACACATTCATAATTATAGCCTCGCTCTCTATGACCCAATGGTCCACTCTCTTGAGTTGTTGCAGCGTGAGAGCGGTGCCTGTGTTCCCCGCCGGGTGAGATGAAATTTTGTAGCTGTCCCGCAGCTGCGTCAAAAGCGGATTTTAATTGGCGAGCATAGGAAGGGTTAGACTCTCTCTGGCGACCTTTGATCGTTCAGGGGGCGCCCAAAACTAGCTCTCCTTCCGGTGCTTTTTGGTAAGAAAGAAACGAAGCATCTCATCCCATGCGACGAGTTCTTTCTTTCAACGTCTAGAATGCAGAATAGGAATATGAAATCGTTCTAGTAATTTTATTTGCAGATTCATAGTTTTCGTAGTTAGCATTTTTACTGAAATTTACCTTTCAAATAAATAAATAATTTAAAAAACTGTTTTAAGAAAATTTAACATTTTTTTAAAAAAATAATTAAAAATAAAATAAGGAATGCTTTTATTGTATTCCATCTTCCTTATAGTTCAGTTTAAAAAAGATTTTTTGGAAAAAAAAGGGCTTCCTGAATTTAGACTGAAAATAACCACTGAAGAACAGTTTCAGAGCTATTGTTTTTATTTTATTTCAAAAGACCCCCTTTTTTGAATTTCCTGTTGATAACTTACTTTAAATTTAGATCCTAAAAAACCCAAATACAACTCAGTAATTACCTATTGTGATTTCCATACTTTCGTTTTAATACTTAGCAGTTTTTAAAAATTATTGGTGTATAAGTTTTTCTTTTTATCCTCTTTCTGTCTTTTGGAATAGGATTTTTACGTTTGTTGTGTCTATGTTTTTTAGACTTTACATATTGTATAGTTTAAAATGTATATATTGCTCATTTAGAATTTTTCTTTTCCCCCATAAACAGTAGTATTTTTATTGCTTTTTAGAACGATTTTTAGTTCCTGTATTGATGTTTTTAAATGTAATTAAGATTAGGTTGGAAATTGTTTAATTATATATATTAATATTTTGTATTTATTAATATTTTGTATTTATATTAGTAATATTTTGTATTTATATTAGTAATATTTTGTATTTATTTATATATATTTAATATTTTGCTTTCAGTTCAAATATATTAAAATAGAGCTCAAAATCTTTCAGTTTCATTTATTTTTTAATATTGATTTGTTTCTTAGTAAAGCATTGAAAGGCATGATTGTAAAATATAAATACAATTATTAGCACAGAAATAACATCAAACGTGTTATATGCTCCGAAATATTTTAATTCGGCAGTTTCTACGATTCCCTGACTATTAATATGTGAGATAACATTTTGTTTTGAATTTAATTTCAGTCATTTAATAGGTCCTTTCGAAATATTTTCGTTGTTACATGAAACATGATTTGTACTTATCAGAAAAAAAAATTATAATTTTAAGATCACTATTTTCTTAGAAATCACCGAATTTTCCTATTTCAAAGTTCTCCATTATTGTGATAATCATTCTATTATTTTTCCTTTATTCATATCCATTATTCTTTAATATTGACGTGTAATACTGGGAGTTGCATAAAAAAATGCAGAATTAATTTTGGAATGTGTTAAATGTTTATCTTAAATTAAGTCTAAAAGTTAGAATATGAATTTCTATGAATTTCATACGATTTAATTTAAATTAGTTAATGTAGTAAGATTTTAATCTCTTTCCCAGATCTGATGAAATGAGTTCATTTATGGTCGAGTATTGCGAAATTACTTTCAATTTTTGTATCTTTCATGAAATGCGTGTTATTGTCCGTTTTTTTAAAGTATTGAAATAGCCTTATTAATTGACTGTATTTTCATTTAATGGCTCTGTAGCATAAGATACTAAAATTGTATTTTTCCTATTTACACGTATTATCCACTTTATAAAAGATATCGCCTCAATTTAGTTAGAAGAAAAGAATAAAATGTTGGAATGTAAAATTTCCTTTTATGACAGGTGGTTCCTTACTGGTGAGCGAATGCACACGCGCACCCTGGATTTTTATATAGCTTCAGAATATGTGTGCATTTTAATTATAACCAAATTTAACACTGACAAAACTATTATTAGCAGTTTGAAGATTTTTATTCGTTTGTGTAATGTTTCAACTATTAGCAAGTTTTATAAATGTGAAATGTATATTTAGCGCATAACATTTACAAAATAAAATTAACAAAAATGATATTTAATATCACCGAAAAGTATATTTTACTACCCTTTTATTTAAATTTAATATATTCCATGTGTATATAAAAAAAATTCTATCTTTTAGATATTTTCTATT